>STGP01000945.1:2264-17611 GCA_004918865.1 Caryocar brasiliense | reverse complement strand
GATAAGTCATTGCTAGTGCACAAAGTTGGACTGTTGAAGCAAGGAAGTCAAGAATATTCACTAGCTAAGAAAGGTTGCAAGTATGCAAGTAGGGGTGCTTTACTCTTTCTGCGCCCTGATACATCTCACCGACAAAGGAAGGGAAGAGGAAGAAGGTTGCACATTAAAAGCAATTTACTCTACCAAAGCCCAAAATTAGAGCATCCTAGATCAGCTTGGTGCCGGTGATGGAAATGGTGGCATCTTTAGCTAATAACTTGTAACAGCATCGAGAAGTTTGTGTTGTCTCAAAAAAGGGATGTTAAGAGTGACATCACAAATAAATTGTCTGAGCTGTTGATTCAAAGTATAATTGGCCCCTAACAAGTAGCAATAGGGGAGACATGAAGACGATAGTATGCATTAATGCTCATCTCCGATCGATCTACCTAACTGTGCAACGATTCCTTTAACGACCCAAAACTGGCCCAAAGGTTAGTAAGTGTCTAGAATTAACTATGCTTAAGAGAGATTTTCTACAATTTATTTGCATTTATTAGGTATTTTAACTAATTTTTACTCAGCAAAAAATCCACGAAAATTGAAATAATTGTTCAAAAGTGTCCAAAATTGGACAAATTGAAGGGAAGCATTTAACAATGATCCTAATTAAATAATTATGGTATTTAATTGCCCCTACAACCTCTGATATCCCTAAAAGTGAATTTTAGCATAAAATACGCCGTTGAAAATCGATAAAAAATATTACTAAATGAATTTAAAAAATTTTGGAATTTGTCTCATTCCTCGAAAATGAGTATTATAATCTAATTGACCCCTTTAAGGTGATTAAATAAGGATCGACTCAGTAAAATGACAAAATTATCTTTTTTCTCTAAATAAAAACTACTACGAGAATAAAGGCAAAATAGTCATTTTAATCAACGAATTAAATTCAATGGCCCTAATTGTGATTATTTATAGATGGAGAATTATTTTGAAGAACCAAAATTGTACTAGAAATATTAATTGGACAATAATGCCCCCATTTGACCTATTAGTGCTTAATTGAGCTTAAATGTAATTTAGTCTTTTGCTACCTTTTAACCCTACTTGCCTACTATAAAATGACCCACTTTGTAGAGAACTAGCTCTAGATAACCTGCAGAAGTCAGTAGCCCTCTCCACCTTTATTATCCTCCATTGTTTCTTGAAGCCACCATTAAAAACCTAACCCTAACCACCAATGCCAGCACTCCCTCTTACAATCTGCTTCAAAAACTCACTCATATCTATTTTAAAACACTACTCCATGCTTGAAAACCAAAAGAAAAAACTGCAAAGAATGGGAAATAGGGGTTTGTCTACCTTGTAGATAAGAAGAAAATCAAATAAGATTCAGGGCTAAAGTGTTTGGTCATAATCTTATGGCTAGAACAGGAGGGTTAATTGAAAATCAACATTTGACTAATTTGGTCAATTCGAATGCTCAGTGGATATGGTCTGCATCCAAGCCAACAGGTGAGTGTGAAAGCCTCTAGAATTCCCCATCTATGCATGTGACATAAAATATGTTGTGAATTAAGTATGATGACACTTGTTCTATTTGATGTGCCTTAATTTCAAGAACTAAATTATGCTATTGGAATAAGTTATCAATGAAATTGAAAAGAAAATTAATTGAACTAAAGACTAGGGTCGATGTGATAGATAGCTGCACGGCTCAGCCATGTGTTTTAGGAGTTTACACAGCCTAGTCGTATAAACCAAACAACCAAACAGAAGATAATATAACTTAGCCGTGTATTTTTAAAGGTTTGCATGGACAGAAAAAAATACCACACTGCCTAGCCATGTATTTTTAGAGGTTTGCATAGCCTAAATGTGTAAATCAACCAACCAACAAAAGATTACATGGTCCAGTTGTGTATTTTTAGAGATTTACACAGTATGGCTGTGTAAGCTAATAAAAAAAAAAAAGAGAAAGAGAGAGAGAATTAGTTTTCGAAGTTTAGCTGCACTTCTATACTCCATAATTGGTAATAGATAAATACTACTTATCTAACTAATAAAAGAATTAAAGACTAATGGCTTAAGGGGACTATTGTTTTGATGAATGGTCTAGTAATACAGTTACATCCTAATTTTGATTTCACTATAGAACTGAGATTTTCATAAATGTCGTTGATATAATAATTCTGGCATAATTATATGATTTTGCATATGGGATTATGCTATGGAAGAAACAAAGAGGTCAATGGTAAAATTTATATAACTGAATTAATACATTGATGCCGTTATTTTGGCATACATACATCATATTTATATACTAGCCTTCCAGTAAAGCATACATACGTGATGTGTATGCATTTACTGAGTCTATTAACTACAACACTCCTATAACCCTAACAAGTGCCATTACAGCTATACCGTTCTAAACCTTATAGGCAAATATTGTATTGAGCCCAATAGGCATATGATGTTTTGGGCCTTATGGCCATGTTCTACGAGGTTCAATGCTAATACTATTATTAAAGAGCTTGCTCCTAAAGAGTGATCGCCTATTGTAGATCATGTATAATTATACTACACCTATTTACAGCTAATTATGATGTTGTTACCAAATTTGTGATTATTACAATTACAATTACATTGCTATTTAAAGTACACTATGATCACTATTAAATAATGATGTATAATTTGATAACATAACTGCTACCAAGATAAGACATTGATTAAAATAACAGATGATTCCACAACTAGCTTAGAAATCTAGTATTTAATAATATTGTGTTTTATGAAGGAAATGGGCTTGATTTTGCTCCCTTCACCTGTCCACTCACTCTTCTAAGAGTATGTTGACTACTCAGGCGTAACAGATCAGTAGCAATAGTAGTAGAGGTAGTAGACTTATGCCAATTTTTAGGTGCTTGCAAAGAAGGGGATACACAATTATATGCAACATATAATATTAGGATTTCATACTTTGTATGTCAGCATACCTAGAGTTCCGCTGGATATTTGTGTTTCTGGCCATATTAACTTTATGGATTTATTTTAGTCTATGGTTGTACCACTTTAGTTTTGTTGTTTGTATGTAGTCGTAAAAATTGTTATGTATGGTATCTAATTTTATCTTTTGATACATTTGTATATATGTTGCACTTAAGGATGTTAGCTCTTGTGGTTATTGTTTTATATTTATAGAGCGTTGCGACTCATAGGTTGTTTTGCATAGTTTGTATCTATGTTAGTTATGGTGATGCCAAGTCGAGATACTTGATATTTAATATGTTATGATGATGCTTAAATGCCTATTTTGTGCATGGTGTTGAGATGGCGGCCGTGGATTAGTCAAAGTGTTGGGTTTTGAGTACTATGTTAATTGAAGTGGTATTAGTGTAAAAATTGGCTAAGTTTAAAAGAGAGTAAAACTGGTTATTAGTATTGGATTGAGTTAATAAATTAAATGATTGTAAATTAAAGTGAGAACAAAAATTAAATATCGAACATGATTTACAAAAAAAAGGGCATTGAAATTATAGGTAATAAATTTGTATAAAGCAAAACCAGTGTGACATTCCCCATGGTGCCAAATAGTTGCCGCGATCCTACAGATCCAGCATGTTGACCATACGATGAGCGAGGATTGAAGCATGGATGGAGAGTTGTTAGAAACAGAGCAGAAGTGGCCAAAATAAATTTGAAAACATATTTAAAAAAAAAATCAAGAACACTTAATTACCCAAGTTCTTTAATCTCTATTTGTGTCATGTACATTTAAAATCAAATATCTATACAACAATATATATTTTATACCAAAATTGCGTGAGAATGTGATAATCATTATAGTTTTCCAAATATGAAGCGTCTAGTGTATCCACACGAACCCATTCCAGCCATGAGCCAACCACGATTGGTCTTTTTCCCTCCAAGAACATGTGTTTCTTGTTGTCTTTTTGATAGGCTACTAATAGGTGATGATTTTAGGTGATTTCAAGCTATTTTTAATGATCAGAAGAGTAGGTTTTAGTGGCTCATTTTGAGGCATACGAGTTCATATTTTGGCTGCTTAAAGACTTGTGTTTTAGGCTGCCAAAACCAGAATGAACGTGTATTGTTTTGACCCCTAAGGCTGACTTTTATGTTCTAGGGTTTGACCACCCTAAACCTTTAGACTAAGCCCAAAACTAGTACATCTTTTATGCGCTCCTTTAGGCCTTGTCCAAAGCTGGCCTTAGTGTTGTTGGTATATTAAATATGCCACCTAATCAGTCCACCATCCATCTTATGGATATCTTTAGCCTTTAATTCAACCTTGCCATAATAAATCTTGACATGACATGCCTAAACTGAAACTTTCTTGATATGGGTTTTCCTTACTAGAATTTCAAATCAAGCCCAATAGTCATATAATGATTCCAGATTTCAAATATCATATAAATATAGATTATATGCCTCACTTAACTGTTGAATTCAACTTCAAGATGTACTAACAACCTTGTTATAAGCTGAATTCGCAAATTGGTCAATAGTTGAATGAATTCCACTATAATTAATTTTGTCATGGCTAAAGTAAGTCCCTATGTGTGTGACATACTAAGTTCACTAATAATTGGAAATAAGATCACAATGTCAGTGCTTTAATATTACCGAAATCAACTTTCCATACTTTGGGTAAAATTTTCAAATTACCCCTATTTTTTATAAGTTATTATTGACATCTATCACAGTGTGTTATGACGACTAATTAATAATAAATGTATAAGATGATTATCACATTCTTATGAACCAAGATTATAATTATCATGCAATCGAATTCCTTTATTAAAAGTTCTCAGTCCCACTCGGGCCAATGTAAGTATCAAACCCTATTGGAAAGATCATATGGCTTTATTTCAGTCTCCATTCTTGATTTGGTTGACCTAAATTGAAAACTTTTTTTGTTTTAGTCCACCCACTACGGCCATGGGTTTTTCTATCAAGAATGACTAAGAGCCACAGGATTTTAACCCTGATTATTTCAAGGCAATGAATCATATCTTAAATGATCACCTACCTCTATACATAACTGATTAGGACCACCATATGACATATACCTATATGTGGTTAGCACAGATTTGTAAGCAGTGACAAACCAAATCACCTATGTATGAGATAACCATGTCATCTCAGGTCTAAGGATTATATGCTCCATTATGATTTTAGATGGTAAATCAATAACATTAAATAAACTTACCATGTGATCATCATCCAAGTGTTGCCTATTCGATCTACTTATTATGAGAGTGCCATTGTATTTGTCTCGACATCTCATGTCGACTAGTAAGTGACTCGCCAATCTATAAATTATTAGTATCTCATACCAATCATAGAAATAAATAAAGGTGACAATCTTTTAGAATACTGATGCCTAATGAGTACTCCTACGATTGCAAATGCTTTAGATTATTTGCACCAAACCACTTTGTCACTTATATTCTCAACTCTTGAGAATATAAAGTCTTTAACATGTAATCAAGAACTTATATTCAATTAAATATCAATACGTATAAACATTACACATGTTATATTTAACATAATATATTATTGCTATTATGAATTGTTCATACACATTATGCCTTACATTTTGTCTAAGGCATATAACTAACAAGTAGGGGAGATTTAGGCTCACCAGTTCTATTATGATTTGACTAGATACAAGGTTTTATAGGACCATCAATTGCCTAATTCACGGTTGGTCAGGCTTAGTTCACCAAATGTAAAGGGATTGGTTGGAGTAAAGGAGGTTGAAGGAGTTTTCAAGGTTACTCTAAGTACTCCAGCTATGACTTTCACTGATCATACTCACCATCGATGAAGAGCAACTGGGTTGAAGCCGATCTCCAACCTGGTGTTTGTCACCCTAGTAATGGATGTTACTCATTGCTGGCCAGGATTTCTATGAGGCAATTAATTTTAAGGGGACCCATCTAGCTGGTTACTACTGCATTATACAATTTGTGTCCTAAGCTCCAAGTGACAGTACACTTTTCAAATGTTTTGGACCAAAGATGTGATTAATTTCATGATACCAACCATTTGTTTTGAACATTTGTTGTTTAACAATTTAAAAAATTATAAGTTACAAATTATTGGCTATATTCTATTTCACGGTTCCTTAACAATTCACAAAAATATTTACATTGTGACGACTATAACCAAGCCACAAATTCTTTTTGTATTTTGCTATAATGTAAAAGACAGATGAGAACTTAGCTCCGATAGTTCTTTTTACTAGTTAATTTTATTACCCACAAATCAAGGTATTTTAATCTACATAGTGAACCAATGCATTCATCATTCCTACTTAGCACGCATATTTTCTAGTTAAAAATAATCAAAGACCTGAACTGCATAAAACAAAATAGGACTGAAAGCAAGAATGCTAGTTTCAGGTAACTTACCATTTTCTCCCCAATATATTTGGGCTAAAGTGAGTTTGAAGCATTCCTACATTGCTGTCATACAAGAATTGGTAGTAACGTAAAATAAAAAAAGGTAAGGGATGGTGAGTGCATGGGCCAAAATGGCTGTCTGATCAAATGGCAACTGAAGGATTCTGCTTCATACCAAAACAATTAAAGAACAAATAGGACAATATTGCTCGAGAGTATTAAGAATGGAAGGGATTAAAGCATGGGGAGATCGGGCCTAGATGAAATCCCTGTAGTGTCTTATTCCTATTTTCCTGTAACATATAACCTGTATTTTCGTGTAACACTTTTTTTTCTACCATTTAATATTTAACAACTATCAAACTTATTTCCACAAATTAAACAACATTAAAATTCAACTAACAATTCGCACAAGATCTCGAGTTAAACTTTAACAATTTGTTAATAAAACTAAATCAATCATTCATTTAATATTTGTTCAAAATAAACATTATGATAATAAATACTAGTGCATTATGATATTCGTTCTCCTTTTGTAAGTACCTAAGCACAACAATAGAATTCTAGTTAACTAATGCAGCTGCTACTGTCCTACTACTACTACTACTGATAGGACCTAAGTAGTCAAACAACCACTCTCAGTAAAATTGAGTGAAAATGTACCAAATTAGGAGTATAGGATTATGGCCACACTCAATTAAGGAAATATATATATAAACAATTATAACTGAATTCTAGCTAACTTATATAACATCATTGCATATTTCAATAGGCTATTAATATACATAGATATCTCATATAAATTTTCTATCACGCATGCACATTTCATAAACCATATAGCAATGATAGTAATCATACACTAAAATAAAACAACTGTGATGGATGCATGATAAATAAGAGGTTACTCCTTATCATATTATGACCAAAGACTCATATCAAATAGTTCAGTTCCGATATAGCCAAAGGCTCCAAATTAAATAATACTCGAGGGCCTATATCAAATACCACCTGAAGGTGCTGTAACATGTATAGCTTGCAGGCTCTATGTCATATAGCTACAGTAATACCCATTAGGGTCGCAAGAGTGCCTAGTCCATGGACTATATAAATGCATATTATGTATGGAATGACATTTATCAGTGATGAATGAATGTATGTAGTTGTATCAAACAACCAAAGACATCTCATAATCAATCTGTAACTTGTTTCACCATTTCAGCCAATTCCTGAACTTTCTTTTATTCTAGTATTAACTCAAACTTATGTAACATAAATAATACTTATTACTGTTGTTATTATAAATTACTACTATTAATTATTAGTACTTTTATTATCACTATTATTATTATTTTTTATAAACATAGCCATATTGTATTTATGTCTACGGTTACACGGTTTAAGCCGTATAACCCTCTGATGACTAATTTCTATTTTCCTCCAAAATACAGCTTAGGCCATGTAATCTATTACATGGCCAAAGTCGTGTTTTCTATTAAATATCGTCTTCTTTAGGGGAGAACACGACTTAAGCCATGCAATTTCCTAGTTACACAGCCCAGGCCATGCTATTATTGAAAGAAAGAATATCCAAACGGTTGTTATACATTACACAATCTATTAAGATTTATGATCAATGAAACAAAGTTGATGAAAAGAGGCATTAACACTTACCTCTTGATAATTATGATTATAGCATGAAAATCACTGAATCTAGGAACACCAAATCGTCCTTAACAATCCAAATCGATTAAGCAATACCTTTCAATCAACTCCCAACAATAAACATGCATAAAAAATCACTTTATAATTATAATTCAACTAAAACTTAAAATAACTCTAACACATCTTTTGTTTTCTGAATTCTAACATTAAATAACAACTAAAGGGTTGAGAAAATATCACTTATGATGATAACGTGATGTGGTGACAAAGAACAATGATTGATGATGGGTTTTTATGTGAAAGATGAAGAAGATACTAAGAGATGAAAGGGGAAAGTAAAGAACAGTTTCTATTTTCTCTTTATTTTTCTTTTTTAACAATTTAGAAGCACCCTTGTTAACCTATGTTTTGGGTTTTCTAACAAAAGACTAAAATGCCATCACAAATTACTTAGGCATACATAGGTCACTAGGGTTATATTTGTCCATCAAAAAATTCCACCAAAACATCTGAACCTAAATCAAACTATCATACATAATCAATTATTACTAACATCATGAGCCATTATTGGGTCGTCAAACTTTACCAATATACCCTAAAATGCTAAAAAAGTCCATATTAGGCAATAAGGGTATTTTCATTATTTCATAATTTTTAACTAAATGTTATCGTTCCAAATTAACTCAAAGCATCCAAAAACATGCTCTGAAACATACAACAATTTCTCACAAATTTTTGAGCCCAAATACTAATTTCTATTAATTTTCTTCTATGTTCACAGTAAAAATTAATTAAAAATTCATAACTATTTGCAAAAAAATTCCAAAAAAAAATCATATAACTCATATAAAATCAATCTCAATAAGAAAACAATTTATCAAAGCTTCCAAGCTATGTTTTGGGTCATTACAATCCTACCATAATAATGGTGGATGCCGATGAGGACTGGTAGGTGCACAAAATTCAGGTACATTGTTAGTTTCAGTACTATCCCGTTGTGTTAGTTTCAGTACTATCCCGTTGTGATAATGCTGCAAGATGCCAAAAACTTACAACAATTTCTAAGAAATGGTTATGCATATTTTTGTGTGTAGTCATGTCCCGCCACTTATTATTGGTTTTAGGCCTCTGTTTTGCAATAAGATGCCTAGTTCGGCAATCTTTAGTGGAAAGTCTGCAACTAGGCCCAATACAAGCTTTATGTGTTACCATTCGATAGTAAAGGTGCTTCAGGTCGTGAAGCTTGGTTGAGACAAGCTGCTGCCAGGGAGTGCAGTAACCACACAAGTGAAGGTAGGGACTTTGAGGAGGACTAATTCAAAAACCCCTAAATGCAAACCTCGGGGTCAGACATGCTACTTGTAATCTTGGTTATAGCAGCAGTACGGCAGGAAAAAAAAAACAGAGAGGAGAAAGTTCGTCTGTCCGACCAGGCAAATATATAGTTGCTACATGTGCTCACTTATTGGTGGGAATATAGGCCCGCCACGCATCTACGACACTTGTTGCTAATGCCTTAAAATACTATCAGAATTTCAAGGCCACAAGTTGAGTTCTTAGATGATACCCCATTGGTAAGGTGATGGCTGACTTCTTGTTAAGGGTCGTGGAGGTAGACCTTTTTCACCTTTAGACTTTGAATTTCTTCGGTAAGAGTAACATCAATCGAAAGATATACAAAAGTTTTTCGTCAGCTGACATAAAAGCTCACATGGCTCTGCCATCACTATTTGTTGGGAAGTCAAGGTCCAGGGTAGTTTGGAGCTCCTTAAATATTTATTGTTTTGTTGCACTTTTACTTATGTAGTGTTGTGCATGTTTATGATCATATTTTTAGGCCTCACACCCTCTATTGTATTTTAGCAATGTATTTATATGCTGTAACAGTACTAACATGAATTTGTGACTGATGATTTGTATTGTGATTACGTGCTTTAACAATTGTACTGACGTAATTTATGTGTCCACTTTTGTGAATACTTATGCCACGTTGCATTCAATTTGATAATGATATTTTGTTAACTGTTTTCAACATACTTTATCTATTCACCCCTTTCTTATTTTGCAGGCAAGCTTTGTTGATGACAGGCTAAGCTAGAGGTGCAAAACAGCTATTGAAGTGGAACAAGTTATCATCGATTGGTGGGATGTAGGTGTTAGGCACTACGTAATGTGTATTTTAAAGAAGCCTTGTCATACATTGATTCTCACAAGCGAAATGTGGGTTCAAAAGGTGCTGACAAGGCACCCAAATCACTACTACAAGAGTTTTGGGATGTCGTAGGGAACATTTCTTGACTTTTTTGTTGACATTGATTTGCAACCTAGATTTGCACCTTTAACGCAGCTAATGATGCTAGAGCATCTCGTGATTTGCCTATACACTATTTAGTTGTCTATGAGTAACCATGATACACAGGAACAATTTCAATGCTCCAGTGAGACCATTAGCCATAATTTTAAAGATGTGTTGAAGGCCATCTTGTCGTTGGTGCTAAACATCATACGTCCCACCAACCCCACTTTTAGTGAGGTTCTCGACGTTTTGGCATTGGACAATCGGTGATTGCCCTATTTTAAGGTATGCTCATTCCTGGATGTGTTATCGGCAACTTTTTGTTGAGGTCACACTCCAAATTATTTTGTGTTTCTTGCCATTGACTATGCTAATGATGACATGAAATATTTACTAATTTATTTCGACTACTCCATAAATGAATGGTATGCAGGGCTGCATTGGTGCTTTGGGCGAAATGCATGTTTGAGCCATTGTCCCATAAACAAAGAGAACACATTACATAAACCACAAAAGCATCATATTCGCAGAACGTGCTTATGGTGTATAACTTCAATCTCAAGTTCACTTATGTTTTAGATAATGGTCGGCTTATTGCACGCGTATTTTTTGTGATGCACTAACGAACCAATGACATGCCTTTATACACCCTTCACGAGGTTTGTACGTGCAACTTGTAGTCTCTAATACAAGTTAATTTCTATTGTCACAGTGCACCCTATTGTTACATGCACTAATGTCTATACCCTATTACATACAAGCAAGTACTATTTTGTGGATGCTAGTTACCTATATTTGATGGGATATCCATGACCATATTTGAGGCCTAAATGTCATTTGGCCAAATTTCGTAGTCGTGGGCTGCCATATGGTGCTCAAGAGCCTCTCAACTACAAACATTCCTCACTATGTAGTTGCATCAAGCAGGCTTTTGGTGTATGGAAAATGAAGTTCAAGTTGTTGTGTAACTCAAATCTGTAGTTTACTTTCAGGACGCAACAAGACATTGTCAACGCCAGTATAGCGCTACACAATTACAGTATAATGTGTGAATGTATTAGGCATTACGAGCAGCATCTGACTGCCCAACAGTAGGCAGAGGCTGATTTGTTTCACGACAATGACTACTTAGCATATGATGCTAACTAACCATCAAGTAAGGTAGAAATGTTTACGATGTAAGATGCGATTGTGACCTAGTTAGTCAGTGAGTTTGGATGACGAAGTTTCGTAGCCGCAATGGCAATCCTCTGCAATAGGCCAATGCTGTCGGGTTTTCATCTTCTCACCACTTTATTCACTAACGTACAAAGTTGTAACATATATTTGCGTAATTCATGCGTGGTGTTGCTGTAAGAATTGATTCTTTGTAATGGAATTCAAACTATGGAATTTTAGATGGACCACATTGTCATTGTGATAAAACATTCGGGTGTTTGGATGTACGAAACACATGCGTACGATAGGGCGCTTTTTTTAACTTTTTGGCAAGTTCATGATGGGATGGCATTCATCTACCTATTTTCGTGCAGTAGAGAACACAATTTTCGAACAACTGACTGGTACACAAATGTTCGACTTCACTAACTGTCATAAAACCATAACACATTATGGGTGTTTTTGCCTTTTGGCTTTGGCACAGTTCCTTTTCTGACTTTTATTGAAAATTGCAAAATTATAGGGTGTAGAATGATACTAAACTAAATTGTATAAAACGGCATAGCAGCCAGTTATAATTAACCAAATGACATTTTTAGCTTTATTTTATTCATTAACTTCTTCCGCTATCAACTGAAATCAGAACTTCCAGCCAAAATGTAATTTATCAAATGAGCCCCTATCTTTTTTTCTTTTTTTTTTTCCTCCTATTTTCCTTCCTTTTCTCCATAACTTTGCCAGATGGGTGACTTGGACCTTAAATCGGTTCAGTTGATGGGTCACTTAAAAAAGAAAACTGGAAAAAAAAAAATAACTAAAAAAACATTGATGAATTGGATAGAACCAAAATCTTTAATGAAAACTAGTCGAGTTTGATTTCTTCAAATAACTTCATCATCATCATCATCATCATCATCATCTTCTTTTTCTTCTTCTTCTTCTTCTTCTTCTTCAAACAGTGACGCTGGTAAGGGCATGGAAGTTGTTAGGAGACTGTTAAACGGCATGTGGCGTGTCAGATCAAAGGTTGTTTACTACAAAGAAACCAAATGGCATTTTTAGCTTTATGCTATGGTCAGCAATTTATCCAACAACTTCTTCAACTATCACTTAAAAGCAAAACTTCCTACCAAAAAATAATTTATCAAATGAGCATGTTAGAGAATAGCTTAGCAAATAAAGGAAAACAATTGAAATGCACTTAGACTATCTATTAACAATAAAGGATAATAGCAAAACTAGACAATTCCTGAAAATGTAGTCGAGCAGCTTTGCTTTTACAGTACTCAAACAATCCCCAATAGAATGCCTACTCTTTCCTCAAATGAGGTCCTTTTACAAAGGAAAATAAATTCAATGTCCCTAAATATACAAAAGCTACTATTTATACTACGCAGGTTGTTATAACGTCCTCCATTTGACTTGTGCCATGCACTCATCCTTTTGCACCAATATTCCCTGTCTTTGCATCCTTCACTCCATTCTTTACGGATCGCGATGGTTATATGCTGTGTGTTTTGGATTCTTTCCCCTTCTTGAGTAAACCAGGAAGAGCCTTGGGTTTGGGCCGCCCCTTTCTCTATCAATGCCATCATGTTGGAGTTGAACATTGTCCCTAAGGTTGAGCTGTGGAAACTGACCACGGACATCCTCTTCGTCGATCCACGTAGCTTCTTCCAGTGGTTGGCCTTGCCATTTGATTAGGAACTGCATCTTCTGGTTGCCAGCTTCCTTAACTAACCATCGGTCTATTACTAATTCTGGCTCAATTACCTTCTCTCCTTTAGCCTCCAGTGTCCCTAGTAATTCTGTCAGTGAAGGGAGGTCCTTAATGGCACTATTTAACTGGGAGATGTAAAAGACTGGGTGGATATGGGTTACTGGGGGCAACTTCAATTTATAGGCGACTTCCTCGACCTTCCCGATCAACTCAAAAAGCCCATAGAATCTGGTTGCCAGCTTGGGGCAAACACCACTACTTTCAGAGCTTTGACGATAGGAGCAGAGCTTCAAGAATACTTTGTCACCCTCTTTTAGCTGGGGGTCACGCTGGTGTTTATTAGTGTACTTAGCCATCAACTACTTAGCCATATGAAGGTTATACTTCAACTTGCAAAGGGTCTCATCTCGGCTTTGGAGGTTCTGTGCCACGAATTCCACACGTGTCTCCTTTAGTAAATATTGTTGCAAGGTCGAAAAGGGCCTACCATATAGGACTTTAAATGGAGTTTTACCATCTGCATTGTGAAATTCGTGTTATGCACATGGTAGCCACTTTACCCATGTCTTTGATTGCTCAGAGTAAAAACACTATAAATAAGTTTCCAAACGCCTGTTTAGCACTTCAGTTTGCCCATCCGTTTGAGGATGATAGGCAGTGCTAAAGTTGAGCTGAGTTCCCTGCATTCGAAATATCTCACCCTAAAACTTGCTCAAAAATAGTGGGCTGCAATCACTTACAATTGTGCAGGGAATCCCATAAAGTCGTGTTATTTCTCGGATAAATGCCTCAACTACTGTCTTGGTTGAAAATGGGTGACTCAGGGGGACAAAATGCCTATACTTGGATAGTTTATCGATGACAACAAGAGTACAGTCAATTCCTTGGTATTTCAGCAGCCCAGTGATTAAATCTAAGGATATATCTTCCCAAACCTCTCTGGGAACAGGTAAAGGTTGTAGAAGTCCTGCTAGATTTTGGGCTTCATATTTGCTCTTCTGACATACTATGTAAGCAATAACAAACTTTTGAATGTCCTTCATCATTCTTACCCAATAGAAATAAGAAGCTATCCTGCGATAAGTGTGGTATGATCCAAAATGGCCTCAGGTTAGGGTTGAATGAAATTTTGTGATTATCTTCAACACCTAACTCGAGTGGGCTAGGATGACAATCTACCCCTTGTGGTAAAGCCTACCATTAACTAGTGAGAACTTAGGATACTTGGAGCTGTTAGCCCAAATGTCCTGTATTATGCTGCTAAGAAAGCTGTCTCATTGAACCTCTTGGGCAATCAAATTCCAGTTGGCCCAAAAAGAAATTGATAGAGCCAAAGCTTCCTTTTCATCACTTCAGCGTGAGAGAGCATTAGCTGCACCATTAGAGATACCGGGCTTATACTTAATAGCAAAATCATAATCCATTAGCTTCGATATCGAATTCTGTTGAGCTGGAGGAGATGCCTGCTGATGTAGAAGATATGTAGGCTCCTTTGATCTGTTTTAACCACAAACTAGTGCCTAATAAGACAGAGTTACCAATGTTGGACAGCCTAAAACTAGGGCCATCAATTCGTTTTCATAAGCTAATCTTGTAGTAGACTTCTCTGAACGTGCCTTGCTGTAATAAACCACTGGTACTCTTGTATAAGGATGACACCAATGCTTGAGCCAGATGCATCACACTCGATTACAAAGGGCAGGTTGAAATTTGGCATGGCTAAAACTAGAGAAGTAACTATGGCCTACTTCCAGCTATTAAAAGACTCCTGCATGGATTGAGACTAGCGAAAAGGATATCGTGTTTCCTCCTTTTTTAGCAATGTAGTCAAGGGCCTTGCTAACATGCTATACACCTTGATGAAACGTCTGTAATACCCATTATCCCAAGAAACCCCCTTATGCCCTTCACAGACTTAGGCTGCGGCCACGTCAGAAAAAAGCTAATTTTAGAGGGGTGACACGTTGCTCTGATATAACGTGACCCAAATATTCAACTGTCTTTCGGCTGATTGTATATTTCTTATAATTTACTGTCATCCAGTTTTGGCGAAAGACCTCCAAGGTAACCTGCAAGCGTGCAACATAAGTCAAAA
>STGP01000918.1:0-12000 GCA_004918865.1 Caryocar brasiliense | reverse complement strand
AAGAAAGGAGTTTCTAGTTTATGTTAGGACAAATACAGTGGACACTTATATGATAAGTAGGTCGAACATGACGTTTAGATGATGATCACATGGTAAATTACTTAACGTCATTGATTACCATTGAAGCTCATAATTATACATATAATCCACAGATATAAGATGGCATGGTTATCTCATACATAGGTGTTTAGGATCTACCACTGCGTATATGTTTGTTTTACTCATACATAATCATCTAACATTTAGTAGTCCTAGTTAGTTATGTACAAAGGTAGGTGATCATTCAAAAAAAGGATTCATTTCTTCAAGTAACCAAGGATAAGATCCTATGTGTCTGATTATTCTTGATAGTAAAATCTTTGCTCAAGGTGATTGGACTAAATTAGAAAGGGTTTCTAGGTTAAGTCAAACTAATCAATAATGATTACCGAGACAAAACCATATGATCTAGTTGATAGGGTTTGACATTTACCAGCTTAGTTGTATCGACATCTTGAAATAAAGAGATTTGATTGTACGGTAATTATAATTAAGATCCACATGATGTTATAATTACTTGAAAAACATCTGTTACTAGTTGTGCAATCGTAACACACCGTGCTAGGTGTCACTTATGACTTATGAGAACTAAAAGTGTTTTAGGAATTTTACCTAAAGTACAAAAAAGTAGTTTCCAGTAATGTCAAAGAATTGACATTATAATCTCATTGCCAATTAGTAGTGGACCTTGTTGCTCACACACAAAAGGGTTAATTAATGCTGAGAACAATTGATTATAATTGAAGGTTTCTAGTTAATAATTAATTACAGGATTGGGCTTAACTACTATTGCAAGGTTGCTAGCACATTTTAAAGCTAAATCCAAAGTTTGGGCAAGATCATATGGAGGTATTTATATTTGATATAAAAAGACCCATACAACTAATAGTTAAAATATGAAAGTTCATATTTCATAATATGTTGATTGATTGCCAAATGGCAGCCACATAAGCTTCCATATGGCAACAAACTTATTAATGAGTTGGAAGACCATGTCACCCCTTAGACTCCTTATGGATGGAATTAATTGTTGGTCATTTCCATTCGAATTTGAATTTCAATTTGGTGAAATTTAAATTAATACAAAAGGAGATTATTTGAATTACCATTCATTCACCTCTTTTAACTCCTATATTGATGAAAGAGTTATGACTAGCCATTTTACAAAATTAAGTGGCCAGATATGATGGTTATTATGAGCGATTTTATTATCACTCATTTATTCTTACATAGTCATAAAAGGGTGTTTATATAAAGAGTTTAAATGCAGGCCATATTAATGATAAAATAGTCCATTTAAATTTAAATGGCGGTTACATATACATTTAGATGAGATCATTAGTGGTCATATTGGCCATTAAAAGGAGATTTAAATCGGCCATAATGGAGCACATTGATGCTCATTATATGGCTGATCATGGTGGTAATTTAAATGGGAGTTATGGCCATTATCATGAATGAATGACATGAATGTTTTAAATTTAAATTCTACATTCATTGTGTGCATTCATATGGTCTAATGGCAAATTGATGAATGGAAGAATTTGAATTCTACACATTCAAATAGAGCATGGAGGTTGGCTATAACTCGGTCAAATGACCATGATTGTGAGTTAATTCTTTAGCAATTATACTCTTATTCAATTGTTATTCAAGTTGGTCATTGAGAAGAGAGTGAGGGAGTGAATGCAAATGAAATATGCTCATTTTTCTCACTTTTATATATATTTTAGCCATATGAAGAATAAAAGAAGTTTTTTTTTTGTTTTCTCTTCATCTCTATTCTTTTCATCTTCTTATAAAGTTTAAGCTAGCTAGAAAGTAAGATAAGAAAGAGTTCTTATAAAGCTTCTTTTCTTCATTATTTTCTTATGAACTTTTTCTTATGGTTAGTTGGCTAGACAAAGATAAGAAAGAAAAAGTTCTTTGCTTATATTTTTCTTCTTTTCAAGAAGGAAATTTGGTTAACAAGAAAACAAAACAATGAGAAACAAAGAAAGGCAAGCCTAAAGGTAAGGAAGAAAGAGTTCTTCCAAAGTTTTTATTTTGTTATTCTTCTTAATCTTTTATAGAGTTCTTCCAAAGTTTTTATTTTGTTATTCTTCTTAATCTTTTATAGAAAGTCGTTCTATATTTAAAAAGAAATGAAAAGATGATGCTCAGCTATGTGATGTGAAAATCAAAAGGAGAAAAGAGTTTCTCCAATAGAAGAATTACCAAATCAACACAATACTACATATAAAGCCTTTATCTAAAACTTATCACCAAAATAAGTATTTTAAATTCTCCTCCGTCTGAGGCAGCAAGGAAATATGTTTTTTCTAGGAGACTTGAGACCAAAAAGGTTGGCAATTCTCACCATTGATTAGTTCATGTGGACAAGCTAGAGGCCCGACATTTGTGGGGCTACGAGAAGGCGCAACAGAAGTGGAATCTGTGCTATAAGGGTAACGATTTCTAATCTTCTATCCTTTTATTTATATATGTAATATATTGTAGTACCTTGAATCTCACATTGATTTAGAATGAAAAGAGTTTAGCCCTTATAAGCCCAAGTTAGTCATAACCAAAGTGATACAAGCTTAGACTTTTGAGCCTGAGTGGACTAAAGGGCCTGTTAGTCTCATGTTACTTTGGTGCATAACTAATTGTAAGACATGGACATTACAAATGGTATCAAAGCTGTCAAAGGTCACCTCTTGAGCTGAAGGGTACAAGCTACCTCTTGAGTTGAGGGGAGTGCAACCGACTCACTCATTTAGACAAAGTGTTGTCCCATACTGGCAAAGTGCCACGGGATGCCTCGGCCTAATTATAAGGTCGCGTGATAAAGAGGTCACGTACTTATGAGAGAGAGATTATAATTCCCCGAATCCTACATTGATTTATAATGAAAAGAGTTTACCCAAGTTAATCATAACCAAAGTAATACATGCTTAGACTTTTATGCCTGAGTGGATTAACGGGCCTGTTAGTCTCTTACTACTTTAGTGCATAACTAATTATAGGACAGGGACATTATAAATGGTATCGAAGTCATCGAGGCCACCTCTTGAGCTTAGGGGTACACGCCACCTCTTGAGTTTAGGGGAGTGCAACCAACGCACTCACTTAGGTAAAATGCTATCCCACACCGATAAAGTGTCACGGAATGCCTCAGCCCAATTGTAAGGTCGCGTGACAGGGACATCGCATACTTAAAGGAGAGATTGTAACACTCCGAATCCTATATCGATTGAGAATGAAAAGAGTTTAGCCCTTATAAGCTTAAGTTAGGCATAACCAAAGTAACACAAGCTTGGACTTTGAGGCCTGAGTGGACTAAAAGGCCCGTTAGTCTAATGTTACTTTGGTGTATGGACGTTATATATATGATGTGTGATATGAATGTATGTTATATTACACAAGATAATTAAGACATTTGAATGTTAAAAGGCTTTAACATTGTTGGCATAGTATAAAAGGTTTCATCCTTTTGTTGATTTGCATGCTTATATGAATTTGGGTACTTTATTATGATGTTTGGTCTCTTTTCTTATGGAATTGATAAGTTAAAACATGTATGGCCTTTAAATATAGAGAAAAGAAGCTTTTGAGGTTTATTATAAAGTAATTTGGATATTTGGTAAGAAACTTGTATTGGTTTGTTTTGTTAAGAAAATCTTATTTAGTTTCAAAGTTTATTTTGGGCTTGTTTGATAAAAAAGGCTTTATTTTTAGTTTGAGCCCATTATGGACCTAAGTTAAAAGAAGGACTATTATAGATTAAGTCTATTTAGTTAATGGATTATGCTATGGTTAGTTAAATTGAATATGTATAATATGAATTTTAATATAAGGTATCGTAAGTATATCTTAAATTTTATGAGACATAAAATGACTTAAGTAATCTATTTTGAATGCATGACCTCCCTAAGCACTTACAAAACACTGAACCACATATTTTGACCATTTAAAATGTCCTACAGTACCAAAAAGAAAGCCTTATATGCTCAAGAAGACCTTTTGCTCTCTTTTAAATTCTCTCCGCAAACAACTCACAAAACTTACCTAAAACCTATGCACAAAAGTACCTCGATTGAATACCCTTCAAACATTGATTTGTTAGCAAGTATTGGAAGTTGAATTTGGCGTCTTTTGGTGCATATAAGAAGACTACCTTGAGTGCTTAAAGTCGAAATTGTTAGAGCCTCTTAATAATCAAAGTTAATATTAACATTGGTTGTTTGTTCGTTATGCTCATACATCATTTGTTTTTAACTCTTTGATTATGATTTGATTTATGCTATCTGTTATCATAAGAAATCATGTTTTTGATGATAATTAGTCATGTTTTGAATTCTAGATTTCATGATCATTAATAAGTCTTTGATTGAATTAAGACATAAGTTTGACGAAAAAACACCTATCTTACGAATAAGTGACATAACATAGGTTTTTTACTAAGAAAGTGATATAAATTAAGTTAGGCCTTATTTGTGATGATTAGTAAGGTTCTTAAGTTGATATTGATGACTTGTACTTGATGTATAATCTGATTTAGTAAGGGTTTAACATAAGAACTAATCTTAAGATACACCGATGTATGTTTTTGAAACATAACTTTGGCTAAATTGCTAAATAAATTAGAAAACGACTTCTAAGTTGATTTAAACTTGACTTGGATGATTAAGGATGAACTTAGGATGATTTTAGATGAATTTAGAAAGAAGAAAATCCAAAAAGCTCCTTTTGTATACATAACACGTTTAGACCGTGTTATAAATGCAAAAAGCATAGCCTGCCCGTGTTTTGGTATTTTGTGACTATCAAAAAAATATATTTACATGGCCTAACTATACTTTGGAAGATATTACATGCCTTATCTAGTTTTTTGAACAAAACACAAAGTTAAATTACACACCCTAGTTGTGTTTCTTAAAAGAAAAACACACTTTAATTGTGCTTTATAGGTAGAATAAGAAAAAGGAAGGGAAAGAGAAAAAATACTTAGTAAAGGGTCTAAAATGGTTTAATGAACTAGATTTAAGGTTTGGTGAGGCGATTGATTGAATTAATGAGACTTAGACTTAAAGTATAAACTTATTATAATAACTTGTTCGCTAGTAAGACTATTTGATCATGTTTAAAGTCGTGTGAATAAATTTTGGTATATTTGAATATGTTTTGGTGTGATCTTTAATAGAGGTAAAAGTATTACTTGAATATATTTGATTGGTTTTAGGATTTGATATGTTTTGACCTAAGTTGATATAGACTTTGTTATGAAGATGATTTTAATGTGATTCTGTTCTGAATTTTGATGTGAATATAATTCTGAAAACAATATCATTGTATGCATCCATATCATGAATTAGCACCGCCTGATGGCACTACATACATATCATGCATGCATGTATTTTAAAAGCCATGGATATGGCACTCCTACATTCCATAAGAACATGCTGCAACAAAACGTTTTATGGATCATTTAGATCATTTTTCTGATACTTCGGGCTATTCTGTTCTGATGCCGGTATATTTATGAGATCTTTGGTCTTTTTCCGAGACAGTTTACTCTCATTCTAAAAAGAGTAGTCCTTTTTGCATCATGCATATATGTTATTGAAATTATTAAATTATGACTATTATGTTATGATATCTAATTCTATTCCAAATTGAGTTTGGTATAATTTTACAAGCTTTGATTTGCTACTTTTGAATATGAAGAATCTATTATGATTATGTAAGATACGACCTTGACTTGTTTTGAATATATGACTCTGTTTTGAAATACATGACTATTTGATGTATGGTTGACTTGCCATATTAAGATTGGTTGCGCAATGACTTGCTTTTGTTATGTTTTGTCAAGTTTACCATGTTTGCTTTGTTGTTTGTTTTGGATAGTTAAGCAACTATAACCTAACTTGATTATCTCGGTGTACTCACTCAGTTTTATTAAGAGTAGTTGAATGACTATTCAGGTTCATAAGAGGATCAGGATTTGCCACAGGTTTAGGATTTACATTTGCTTATAATCAAATAAGTGATGCAAATAACAATATAAGAGCACAATGCATCATTTTCAGTGCATATAGATTATGAGTTTGTTTCGAATAATTGACATATTTCGTTAGATTTGATTTATTTTCTAATATGATGAATTTTATAAACCCTTTTTTGTTAGCCATTATGATGATGATTCAACAATGTTAGATATTGATTTGACTATTTATTAAATACATAAGAATTTTTTACATATGATTTTAAAGTTTGAATGTTACGTCTTATATGTTTGAAATTTGATTAAGAAAAGTTGGGTAATTAAAGGCAAAAAATTTGATAACTTAAGATAAAGACTTAGATTTTGTATGGTTTAAATTCGGTATAAGCCATGACATGTTAATTGGTATAAGAGTTTTAAGTTGTGATTATAGGATATTGTTTTTTATATAAAAATTGTATGACATTGAAATTTTATTATTCTCTTTGCATTGCATCATCTGCATCATTGATTATACATCAATTACACTCACACTACCTATACTTCCTCTTTTGCAATGTAGGAACATGGCCAAATTTAATGACATAGTTGAAAGTAATAGGACAAGAAGTCAATGTCTCGATAGATCCTCATTGTCCAATTTTCCCTACTAATGTTAGAGTCGCTCCTAAAAACCCAAACGTACCTCGTAGAGAACTTCGCCTATAAGTAGATCCTACATTAGCCTAAATAGTTAGACAAAACTCCACCCCTTATGATAAACTTAAGAAGTATGGAGCCACAGATTTGAGAGAACAATAGATCTTGTTGCTGCTGAAGCTTAGTTAGAAGGGATTAAGTGGCTATTTATCCAATTAGATAATAATGATGAACAGAAATTTAAATTTACAGTTTTATTATTACATAATGATGTTTACAATTTGTGGAAAATGTTTCCAAATAGTATGGTGGTCCCTCTAGTTTTGACTTGGAAAGATTTTAAAAAAGAATTTAAAAAAAGGTATGGTCTACCTATTTGTGTTGTTGCTAAGAGAAAAGCTTTATTAGATTTAAAAAAGCATGATAAGCGTGTTGAGGAATATGAATTAAAGTTTACATAATAACATTTTATTTGTCAGCTTATTATAAAAAATAAAATAAATACTTTCCTATGGGGTAAGATAATTATTTTATTCTTGCCAAAAGATATTATTATAATATAATCTCTATATGATTGCTATCATACTTTAAATGTTGTAGCTAATTTTAAGTTATAATAATCCTCCCTAACTTTATTAATAACATCAAAATTAACAAATCCCTTATGTTCTTGTACAATATTCAAGTTGTGCAATTTAATGCATAAATATATACCAATAAGATAATATAATATATTTCAACTCTAAAAATAATATGTATATGTTATTAAACTTTAACGTCAATACATGCACCGAATAAAATATAAATGTGGAGCTTAAATTTGATAATTGAATCTCATTATTAATTTAATATTTAATTATGACCGGATAATTGTTTGATTCATACGTATATTAGTAATAAAATAATTCGATAACCAGAATTTCATGTTATCACTAATTACATAAATTTACAATTCTAATACATACAGAACTTTTCATGGACTACATTGAATACTTTTAGTCAATACATATAGCTATGTATTACAAATAAGCCAATATTATGGTATGTAACACATATTGAGCAATAGTTCATAAAATAATCTAAGTAAAGATTCTTGATGTATCATTACAAATCCTCTTATGAGCAAAAAAAATGTAACATGTTAGTGAAATCTCTATCCATGAAGTAGACTATATGATACCTTAGTTTAGAAAAGCTAACTCCTTTGGGTAAGTTAACAATCCAAACCAGTAAAAGACTCTCAAACTTAATGCTTCGTGTTTATCTCTATATTACAACATACAATAAGTTATATTTTTTTTATCACATTACAAAGTTTAAAAAAATAATCTAAGTAAAGCTTTCCGACACATCATTACAAATTCTTCTACAAGCAAAAAATATAACATGTTAGTGAAATCTCTATCTATAAAGTAGACTATATGATACCTTAGTTTAGAAAAGTTAGCCTCTTTAGGGAAGTCGGCAATCCAAACCAGTTCTCTCAAACTTAAAGCCTCATGTTTATCTCGATATTACAACATACAATAAACTGTAATTTTTCTTTTTATCACATCACAAAGTTTAAGAAAACTATACAAAACATGTGAGTTACTTTATAAGTTAAACACCTGGTCACTTTTTTTCTTAGACAGGATATTATAAAATTTACCCATTACATCTTGCATACTTGATCAAGATGCATACTTGTGATCATTCTCAATTAGATACCAACACCCAATATACTTATATAGATCACTTCTTTAATTGTAGCATCATAATCACTTTCACAATAAAATCACATGAGTAATTTCGCAATAAAATTACATAAGTAATTAGATATTGTCTTTACAATATGCTATATGTATCTCCATTGATTATTCAACATTTAGTATTACAATTAGTCACTTCAAAATAATAATTCAAATTCACTTTATAATCAATCTAAATTAAAAATTAGACTAATTATTTATATCAATGGAGATGAAAACTTATATGTCAATCAATTTTAACTCAAAATCAATTTAGAAAAAATTTTAATCTAACACAAGAATTGACCCAATTAATAATGCGTCAAAATTCATCTTTCCAAATAAGACACAATTTAAAAATAATTAATTACATAAAATTTAGATCTTTTCAAATTCTAACATACTTTTAATATCCCTTTTCAAAAAAATAATCAGTCAAAATTTGTTACTTACATCACCAATTAATAAACGATGGGCCTTTTTAATACATTGACAATTTATTAGCCTTTCGAGCAAGCAATTGTGAGTTTAAATTTCACCGGGCCAATCGCATTAAATAGATGTCACTGGGCCACCAAAACCTCTCCTTTTTTTAAAAAAATTTTTATTGAAAGAGTCAATGAATTAAACAAAGCGAAAACACGAAGCCGCATAATTGGCAACCTAAAATTGACCGAAGTAAGCTCCACCTCCTCAAGTGATTCACTCACATTTCATAAAATTATTTAACTGGAACTGATATTCGGACTTGTAAAAGGCCCAATAAATGTATGCAAAATAATAACGGTGCTTAAAAGCAACGGTCACAAGGATACAATGAAGAAAACATGGGATGTGATGGAGTACAAGATAGAGTAAAATTGAGGCAAAAAAATAGCGGTTTTCCCCTTACATTTTATCCACTTATCTCGTGCTGAATGTTGGTATCAATTACTCAGTTTTCAATATTTTACATGGCTCACATCAACCACTAATATCTCATCTGTTCCAATGGGCAGACAACAGGTCACATAAGGAGCTCATTATCTCTACAAACTCCCTTCAAGCAGTGCTTCACGTCCATATTCCTAAGAGAATCAACTAAGATTCTGGACAGTACTTTTCTGGATGTGGCCTTGGAGAAAAGCAGTTTCTGGTTTTTCTCAAGAATTCCTATTGCGAAAGGTAGCTTGCAATGAGAAAAACGGAACAGAAACTTCTATAGAAAACTCAACGAGTAAAAAAGGTTGTTCGTATCTATGCTATAATGTAGCATTGCCTATTCAATACTTCCACAACCATGAAACTGTAACCCGCTAAATGTTACAAGAAGCTAGTGGATTAGAGTGAAAGTATGAGTTTCTTAAACTAAGAACTGGAGAAGAAACAAATCTCAGTTGAGCTAGAAAAAGAAATTAGTAAACCACTTGCTCAAAAATTCAAGGACAAAAGGGTCTCTAAATCACCCATTCCCTCCAAACCATCCACCTTCTAAATATTTTATGGAAAGTTTACTACAGGAATTCCATGTTACCTTCATTTTTTTGGCATTGTACCGTCTTGCTATCGCACTCAAATATATATATTGTGCCTAACCATAAAGTTTATTTTAGTGGAGAATCGACATATATTTTCCCTGGCCATGTTTTTTGATTTATAAGAAACACGGATTGTTTAATTCTTGCTCTTTCTTACTTGAATTTAAGGCATACTCCATGTAATTGTACCAACACCACTTCAGCATATTATACATGAAATTAATTTATTAATTATTCTAAATTCATAGTAAATGTCTTACACTTTCACTAGCAAAAGACGTGGGCCATTTACAACGAAAAAAGTTACCGTTGTAATTAATTTTCTAGTCCACTAATATCCGAAAACAAACTAATTTTCTAATCTAAGGTGGATAAAAATTTCATATCAGGACCACTTAAGCCACTTTTCAAGTGACAACATTCATGTTTTTGGTTTGCCACATTATAGTCTTAGCCCATAACTTAATGGATTTTTAATATTTGATTGTAGGATTATCTCAATGAACAATCATGATTTCAGGAAAATGGTTCAGGAAAGTTATTCTATCCCATGAGGTTTGTTTAGGGAGATTGGATTGAGGTTCAATTTTGCTAATCTCTCTTAGTAAGCTTATTTTGCTAATCTCTCTTAGTAAGCTTAGTTATTATCTAAATTATCATCTATGTATCTTTTGAGATATATGTTGTAACCTAATTGAACAGATTGTGGTGTCTCAGTACAGAGGACTCAAGTGAAAACCTCATGTAAGAAAGAAAGTTCAAAACTAGAAAAAACCTAGTTTTTGGCAATGTCAAATTTAGAAGGTAAACCGGTTAGGAAGCTTATAACTACCATTTGTTCTTGCTATGCTTATTGAACTTTGACATCAAGACTACAAGGAAAGAGAACGTTAAGCTCTTTAGAAGTTCACTTGAACTCCATAAAATAGGTAGTGAGTGATCTATCTTGTTTCTCAGGGCGGTAAAATACTTTACGTACATCATAAATACGAGAAATATTCCCTTTCCCAGAATACAAAAAATCAAGGCACTCTGTTAAATCTTTAACAAACTCACAATAATAGATTAATCCAATTACGTCGCTACTAATAGAGTTTCGAATTTGTAAGAACAAACAAGCATCTTCTCGCAACCACGTTTGTTTTGTATTATCCTAAAGTGTCTCACTGGTGAGATAGTCATCTTCATCAATACTTCTCAAATAAATACGATCTGTCTTACTCTAATCCAGATAATTTATACTATTGAGCTTGTGTTCTGTAATTTTTATTATAATTGGAGTCATATCCAGAATGATAGGCTTATTTTCTACCATTTCTTCTTTTAACAAAGGATCACGAAATCAACCCAAAAAAAGAACCAACAGAAGTACCAAATTAACAAATGACAAAGCCAAATCTAACAAATCAAACGACACTGTGGTACAACCAAAAATTAACCAAGAAATAGTAGACTTTACCAACTGAAAGGCAAAGCCAAACAAATCCAAATCCAAAAGTAGAGAAACAAAAAATCCGCGCTCACCGCACAAAAAAAAGAAACTACGTCAAAACCCACGTTAGCAGACTAATAAGGGAAGTCAAACTCCAAAACGCTTCGGTAAAGAAGGTCAGAGGACAAAAACACCAAAGATCACCTTCTATGGGTCACCCGTGAAACAGACGTTAGAGGTAAATAAGGAACCAACAAGAAAGAAAAAACTTAGGTTTAAGATTTTATTAAACTGGTTCTGATACCATGTTATTTTCTGGAAGAAAAAATCTACTTCTTCATTTATATAATTACAATATTTGTCACGACCTTATCCAAAAGAAAAAAAAATAATATATATAATTGTAGTGGGAGCAGTTAGCCGATCATCCTCCTTTCTCTTTCTTTCTTTCTTTCTTTCTTTCTTTTTATTTCCTTTTCTTTCTTTTATTTCTTCCTCTGCCGAGACTCCCCTCTCCTTCTTTTCTTCATCAACTTCTTCAAATCATCAAGTCATCGCAAAACCTATAATGCTTTGTGTCTAGTGCCGGATTTTAGACTAAGATCAAGTTGGTAAGCTTCTGTTTGATTCAGTTTAATTACATTATTTTTCTTTTTC
>STGP01000886.1:0-17510 GCA_004918865.1 Caryocar brasiliense | reverse complement strand
ATTCTTCGAAAGGAGGATTGGTGGCGGAAAGAGATGGATAAGGTAGGAGAAGTGAGGAAGCTGAGGTGGATGGTTGTCATTGGTTTAGGTGGTGTTCAGTCCTGGGCTCGAGATCCTCTCCCCCGCTTTATCTCCATTCATGTTTGGATAACAGATTTTTGCTGTCATTGCAAAGTACGTTCCTTTCTGCCAGTGCCAAGCTCTCTTTGTTAGCCGCCATTCTTAGGTGCAGTTAAAGTTGAGATTAGAGATTTATAAATTATAAATGTTTAGTAATTTTAAGGTTAAGATTAGATATTTATAAATAAGGTATATTGCTTAATTGATTGTAATATAATACAAATATTATAATTTTTATATATTAAAATTAATTTTTTATAACGAACAACAATATTTGTTTTTCCATTTTATTTTTTCTTTTATTTTTTTCAACTTTTCTTCCTCAAAAACCTAATCCTCTGCCTCTTGTTGCCGCCTACTGCCGTCCACCGTGCCACGATCATTGATCAAACTTCGTCGTACACGTCAACATTGCCCATCGTTGACTACTTCACACGTTGCTTTTGACCTTGAACGTCGCTGCATGCCTCACATGCCATCCCTGACCTCGAATGTTGTCTCGGGACTGAAACATCGTCCTCAAGCTTCACACTTACAAATCACAAACGACAGTAATGGACATAAACATCCCGCAAATTCACCGGACTCGCGATTTTCAGTTGCGTCGACTTCAACCCCTCTCGCCTCGCCTTTCGGAGTTGCTGCTTCACCTCATGTTCTGCAAATGCTACCTCGCCTCTGTTTCAAAATTGAGATTCAGTTTTTTAATAGATGTTGCTTTGAGCTCAAAGTCCATCATTACTCGCTGGTTATTTCTATACTGAAATGGTCATTAAGTCAATACCTCTATGTTTTGTCCCTACCTCAATATAAGAGGTGGGGTATCATACACCTTACCAAAATTTTGAGTCAGACATTAATTAATATACAACATGATCTTTTTGAAATGGAGCCTTTAAATAGTCTTTCTAATACGGTAATAGGGGATCGCATACACCTTTTGATTTTTGTTGCCGGTGAAGCAACATAATTGTCAATCATAATTATCAATCTCTGTAAGTTGAAAGATTACAATATTGATATCATCTCTTTTTGGCATCTCAATAAAGCTCTGATCGATCTTTAACAGACTATTATTTGAGGAGTAGCGGCCGCACAATGAAAATGCTGAGAAGAGGATAACAATACCAACTGATATTTGGAATATCCGATTTTGACATATTTCTCGAGAAACGAATTTTAATTATTAAAAAGATATATAAATTTTTTACCTCAACAACTTAATTTTTGAAAGTTTTTTTTTAGAATTATTATCGTAATTTTTTCACGACTCTAATGAAAGTTTATATTCTAAATTTTGTAATTCTTGAGATGATTTAATATGTCTTTTATTCTTTTTAACAAAAAAAGTTAAATTATATAAAAATAACACTTTTATATTTGTTGTAGAATTATAATGTTACATAATGTAATACAAGCATTAGAATCATCATATATCATATTAATTGATATTTAACTACATAAATATTATTGATTAGATATTATAATTTAAGTCATACAACACAACAACAATAACAAGCCGCTCTTCTTGTTCGTCAAGATATATATATATATATATTCCTCCAAGTGAAGTGAGACACATGAAAAGGGAAAGATTTCAGGTTTTGTTTTGTTCTGTTTTGTTTTTGTTTCATCAAAAAAGAAAAGGTCGAAAAGAGAATGGGCCTTCTGATCGTTGCATAAAACCTATCCCAATTGGTTTATTCTTTTGTGTGCGTGTGTGCTGGGCTTATGAGGGCCCAATTGTCTAAGTGGGCCCATGTCTTGAGATAAGATGAAGCATCGTTGATTGTTTGGTTGAGTTGAGTTGAGTGCGATTGCGATCATCATCGGCAAATGCCATCAGGAAAGTACTTTAATTTTACTACTTAATTAATTAATTTTTAATATTATTGCCCACTGCACATGTCTCCATCCCCACTCTCAGGCACACTCCACTTTATCCAAACTCTTTTTTCTATTTTATTTATTTTATATTATTTCTATCCTAATTCCTAAAATAAATAAATAAATAAATAAAGCAAAGCGCATATTTCTTGCTGGTGCTATATATTATACCCATCATTTCTGTGTCCATTAATCTTTCCTTATTAGGGTTCGCTGCTACTGCTGCTTCTCCTCCAATCAGGTATTCTCTTCTTTTGCTTCGCTTTTCTTTGATTCTGGCTTTTTATCTGCTTTTCCTTTTCTGTCATTATATAATATATATGTATATTATTTCGGATCAATTCACAAAATCTGGTCATTTCGTGTTTTATTTAACTCATTTCTGCAGTCAGCAAATACATGCATCGACACGTAAGTGAAGCCAATGTTAGTGATGAAGAAGGCCGGCAGATCAGGATCTGATAGTTGTCACAAATTCATGTTTCATTAATCTTAACTTAATTATATCCTAATTATGGAGTAATGTTCCCTTCATTAATTAAATCCAATGTAATCTTAACCTCTCACTTCATATCTTATATAGATAGCAACACTGTTCTTGTGGGTGTGTTTCGTAATACATCATAGGCTATTTCTTAAACAGCTACACTACTTTTTTAAACAACATTTTGGTTTTCAAATCATTGTTCTTTCCTTTTAAATTTATCAATATCGCAATTGTGATTGTTTGAAAATGATTACATAACAAGATTGATAGTCATTTCGGCAAAATGTAGCTGCATTTTTAACACTAATTCTGTGATAGAATTGCAACACTTACAAATTTTTGTGCATTTTATTATTTTTTGAGGTAATTTTCCCTTTAAATAATTGTACTGGTAATTGTTTAAAGCGAAAATGAGTTTAGTTAAATGGCCTTTTGCTCGCTGATTAACTTTTAGCTATTAATTTAAAATTTGTGCGGTGGTGATTTTTTTTAAAATTCCTAAATTGTCCTTACAGCTATATAAACAGCCAGCTACCTTTGTTACCAAACTGAGCCAAAGGCAATTTCATCCCAATGTCGTAGCTTTTCTCCTGCTTTAAGATATGTCAAGTGGTTGTTACGCTGATTGAGTGCACTCTTTTTTTTTTTTTCAGTTCACAACTTTTTGAACATGAATTTGCTAAGTATAAACCAATTGCTAAAAACTTGTTGTGGGTCCTGACGTTGTTTCACTTTCTTACGCACAACTATTACTTGACTCGAGTGATTCTGTATTATTTCTTATTCTCTGCAACCTCTCTCTTTTGATAAGAAAAAAATATGCAAGGGGCAATTCGGTCAGTTTCATTGCTTGGAAATATCTTCAAAAGAGCTGTGTTGCAACATGTCCGTGTTTCTAGTCCACTGCAGCGCCTGCAGCCCATTGTGTTTTCGCGTTTTGAGTCTGTCTCATCTGCTCGCATGGAAGAGCATGGCTTTGAAAGCACCACAATTGCAGACATCTTGAAAGCAAAAGGTAAAGCTGCAGATGGCTCTTGGCTTTGGTGCACCACAGATGACACCGTTTATGATGCTGTGGAGTCGGTATGCAGCCTTCCTTGAGCATAAATTCTCCGTGTTGTTTTGGATTAGCACATAAGCTAATTGAAGCATCTCTGTACAGATGACGCAGCACAATGTTGGAGCCTTGGTGGTGGTGAAACCTGGAGAGAAGAACTCAATTGCAGGAATCATCACAGAGAGAGGTATTTGAGAATCTGAATTACTTTCTGTAGGTTAAACTCTTTATACATCAGAAAACTTTATGCTGGTTTAAATTATGATAGCTATGGTTTCCTTTCTATTTGTCTTGGAGATTGCGCTAAATTTGTTGGTATTATAGCGTATTAGACATTTAGTTATATCCATTCTGGCAGTTTTCATTCAAATATTAATCAAACATCTTTGTATTTCAACTTTGGCGTTGTTGCTTTACTTGAGCTGTGAAAGTATGTCAATTTATAGTTCTTGACAATGCTTCTGGAGTGGTTAAAAAATGTACATGGTTTTTTCTGATTGCCTTACCTCTAAGTTACAGTAATTCACACTATTTCTGGGGGTCCAATGAAGCATCTGAATAATCCATTGCTTTGTAATTTGTAATCCATTTTGTGATGTAATTTTTTTTGACTACCACATTGAAATTTAGAGTTAGTTTACCTTTATTATATTTATGTAGATTTGTACATTTCTTTATATTTCTTAGATTCATATATTTCATTGATGAAGTCGCATTTTAGTTTGTATGGTTACCTATTTTCATAAAGCTCATATTGCAGTAGTAACACTTTTGGATAACCATTAGAGCAACGCCTGTGAAGTACAAAATCACACTACAGGCTGGAGGCACCTGATTTCTCTTATCTACATAACATTTTAAGTTTCTGGAGAACTGAATTTGTTATCCACTCTATATTCTCAGTTAAAATAGCTGTATGAAATGAAAAGTTATGGGAAATTGTCTAGTTTGACCTGTGCACATGTAACTTTTTTAGATGCTAATGCCCAATTAGCAGACAAAAAAACATATGCATTTAAGCCTACCATGGCCCATTCTTTTTGGAGATCCGTATCAATGAGCTGTGTTTTTATAGGAAGTAGAAGATCAAAGGTTGCCATTGGCACACCCCACCCTATTCTCAAAAAGTTTAAAAAGTGAAGTGATCCTCTATTTGCTGAATAAGTACTGCATAAGATTTTGGTAACTTTCTATAGGATTGTGCTGATAACAAAAAGTATTCGTTATAGGATTGTGTTCATTCCTTTGAACTCCTAGTTAGGTACAATAATGATGAATGTTACATAAAACTCTTGCTTTTGCGCTATTGGTTTTTGTATTAAAACAACTCATTGGCTGTTTTTACTTCCCGATGATGCATTGCAGGGTATAGTGCTTGAATAAAATTAATTGTTTCTTTGTTCATGAATTGCAGATTACCTGAGAAAGATCATAGTGCAAGGAAGATCATCCAAGTCAACGAAGGTTGGGGACATCATGACTGAAGAGGTTTGTAATCTCTAGGCATATATTTGTATTTGCATCCAATGTTATAACAAATTGCTGGAAAATTAAGCTTATGTACGTGTATATGCATGGCGGTTACATAATCACTATATGGCTGCAGAACAAGCTTATTACAGTTACACCTGACACCAAAGTTCTGAGGGCAATGCAATTGATGACAGGTATGGCACACAATATGTTTGTCAATTATTCTCCTTTTCTCTCTTTGATCGGTAAAAGAACTGTGTTGATTAAAATGGATGCCTAGAGAGAGGTGTCAAACTCCTGTATGAAGAAAAAAATTTCCTATACACTGAGTCTATGCAATAGAGAACAGAAGCAAAACAACTCATTTACATTGAATCTCATCTATAAAGTCAGGAAAATAGAAATCTTGTAATCAACATTTTATCTATCCCAAGCCAAAGGCTTTTGGCAGAGGTGTCTTTCAATACTGAACTGGAAGCCAATTCCTCTAAAAGTCCTACATTCTCTTTCCTACCAAGCTGTCACGGACATTTGAGACAATATGCTCTAAAACTATGAGTTTGTTTGTTTACGTGGCTTTAGTTGACAATGAATGGCTAAAAGAGATTTAATTGTAGAGTGGTTTTTTTCAAAATTTCAAAATTGTCCCTCAAAAAGCGAAAGCAACACATAGCATGTTTACTAAACATGCTCTACTTCTTGCTCAGAAGAGTTGTGCAATTCTGATCACAAAGAGTCAACAGATTTGGAAGCATCAACTATGCTAGAGAAAGAAGACAACATTGTGCACAAAATCTTAATGCAACAATATAGTATTAACATCTTAGTTATCTACAATGCATCACACACATTGGCTAAGTGGAAACCTCTTTGCATTAATGAGGGCACACCAAGAGAAAAAGCAACTTAGAGGGAGCCCTAATCTTCCACGCTATCTTCCCTCATTGTGAAGAATTTTAATTGCTAGTTCATTTAATTCTTTTATAAACCTGGAACCTGTATGGTTTGCAGACAATCGCATCAGGCACATTCCTGTCATTGACAACAAGGGAATGACTGGCATGGTTTCAATTGGAGATGTTGTTCGCGCTGTTGTGAGTGAGCACCGGGAGGAGTTGGACCGCTTGAATGCCTATATACAAGGAGGATATTAGATGAGGATGGAAATGATGACTACGACAATGATGAAAAGAATAACAGACTACTCTGCTAATGTGCCTGCTCTTGAAGAGCTAAGCTTAGAACTTGTAAATATGGTGTCTGCCCTTTGCTGCAGTTCTATCCTATTAAGTGGTTTTAGGTGCATGTCGGAATACTTGGATGGGAAAATAACACGTGGACAAACAGGTTAATAATAGGCGCTCCCGTGTTGCCTTGGACCTTTGTCTTTACAAAATGAATGTTCATGTTTTCCTTTTTCACGGGCTTTGTAGCAGCATCATATGTTTGGAAAGGTTTTAAGTTGAATTGTCTGTCATTTTGTTTTGGGTAGTTAGATGACATTTGACATCCGAAGGGCAAGTGATGGAGAGTTAATCGAACTGCACGAATGAAACAGATGGGATTCAAGTACGCCACACTCTCTGATGTTAGTCAGGTGATAGGATGTGATGTTTTCGATCATCAAAAATAGTAAATCATCAAGGTGACCTTACTATTTGCGTAGCTTTACAACTTTTATTGACTTGTGTCTTTATCAAGAAATGAAACATAAAACGTATTTGATTTCATCCAAAAATTCCGAAGGAAAAATGCTCGGGGTTGTTTGAGTGATGATGCCAAAAACTCAAATAGTTATTACATATTCTAAATAAAATTTGTTAATGTAGCGTGGGTTTGATTTATTACATCATTGTGTTTACTTACAAATAGGCTCCAACCCAATTTTCTTCCCAATAATCCTCTAGTGAATCTAAAAGATTAGAGTACATTGTATGGGACTTGCGCGTAACAAACGTCTTGCTGCTGTGTTTTGTTGGAAGGAAGACTCAATAAATCAAACAGACTCTTTACCAATGAAATATATTTGTAAAAATCATATTCAAATTTTTTTTAAGTATGAAAATATTTGTAAATTAGCATTCATTTTTTTTTTTTGGAAAATTTCATTTTCTGAAATTAACGTAAATTAACATTCATATCTTTTTGGAACATATCTTCTTCTCCCATTTCAGGTTTTCCACAGAAATAATTGAATCTTACATTTGTACAATATCTCAATCTTTGATAATATTCAAGTGAATTGATATGATTGCACGAATGAATATATTGGATGTACATTTATGAAAACCACAAGTAACTTTTCAAGTTTTTTTTCTTTTTTAATTTAAATTAGAATTAACCAGTTTCAGTTTTAGCAGCCATAATTATTATAAAAGGTTAGAATCTGCCAATATATTGATAAAAGTACCAGCCCCGGCTAGCCCTTTATTATTATTGAGTTTGAATATTGTATTTGTTTGACAAGAAAGTAAACAACAAGGGCTAGAATCGTAATTTAGTTAAATTTTGTGATCATAAAAAATTAAATATTTATTTTTAAGTAATTTTATCAATTAAAACTAAATAAACCGAACAAAACAAACAATTTTTGGTTTGGAACCAAATAAATTAAACCAAAAAAAATTCTCACGGCAGGCAAGAGTCAACCTTCAATTATTTATTTATTTATTTATTGTTTTCTATTTGAAATGAAATGAAATGAAATAAAAGAAAAAAAAATTAAAAACTCCATTCGTTCCTGGTTGACATTAACAAATCCCAGGCGCGGAATGCTCCTCCTTTATTAAATATTATTATTATTATTATTATAATAATAAGAATATAACGGAGAGGAGAGAGGGACAGAGAAGAAAGGAAAAGAAAAGACGAGGAAAGAAAGGAAAAAAGTAAAGAGAGAAAGAAGAAAGAAGAAAGGAGAGAAAGAGAGGTTGGTTGTTTGTTTGTTTGTTTGTTGCAGAAACTGTGAAACAATAATTGCAAATATGTGATTTGAGGTTAACGAATCCCAACTCCATTCCATCATCCATTCTTCCCTATCTTCAACTCTCTCTCTCTCTCTGTTTCCTTCTTCCACAATTTGGTACGTTACATGACTTTTCTTTGTTTCATTCCTTTTTTCTTTTCAATTATTTTACGCTCACTCAAAAAATTAATTGTTGATTCATATGTCCTTGATGATCGTGTAGTTGCTCTGAGTGACATCCGAATTCCGAGAAAACGATATGGTGGCTCTTGGTCTTTTCGATTCAAGCAAAGAATTTCCCTGCCTGGCATCCATCTTGTCCGGCATCATTGTCTGCCAAATTGTAAGTATGCACCGACACATTCTGTAAAATGGGCATTTCTGTTTTTAGCTTCTGTGTCGTTTTTTGTCCTTTTTGGAGGTTTTTTGTTAGCCTAGATTAACGGTTCTAGCATCTGTGAATAACAATTTGTTCATAAATGAGCTCTTGTCAGCTCAGTTGAGTTTATATGTATGTGTGTGTGTGTGTGTGTGTGTGTGTGTATGTCATACTGAGTTCCATAACTAGACTGATGTCATGGAGATGGAAAATGCAGATGTTTGCTGCTTTGTCTTATTGCCCGAATGTTAAATCGTCTAGAAGTTGATACAAGGAAACGGATTATGACTGTACGCTTGTCTCTATGGCATTGCTAGAACGATATCTTGCCAAAGTCCTAGTGATTAATATTTAAGCCCACGTCTTGATTAATTCTTGATGTAGTTGAGTTTGGTTCTTGAAGGTCTATAAACTAACAGGGATTGTTAGCACTTTATGCTTCAAAGGATACAACAAACTCAGCAATGCAGAAAAAGTTGAATGGAACAATCGGTAAAGTTGTTTTGCATGGTGATTCCTTTTCCATGTGGACAGAGTTTTGTTCCCCATTGATATTTAGCTTCCATGCAGGAATGAATTTGATTCCTTTATGGTACAGGGGGTTCTCAACATTCCATGCTCTTATTGTGGCATCGGCTTCTCTCTACCTCCTGTTGTCTCCTCTATTTGATGAGGATTCTCAAGATGGCTTAATGATTAACAGAACATCCTTTCTATCAGACTCTGTACTAGGGGTAAGCCAATGTGTCAAAAGGGATTAAGGGGTTTTTTGTTCATCATAATTTCACATACTCTTGTTCAGTTTCATTAAACATAATTTGTTCATGACACTCGATTCTTTCTGTGTGTCTTCACCAATACTTATAATATACATGCTATTTAAGTGGTGTGCCAAGAATTACAATTCATCACATTCTTCAGACTTGAGAATTAAGGTTTCTTTGGGCCTGGTAGAATAATAGTGATAGACATTATCATTTTTCTTCTAGGCATTTTTCATAAAGTGTATTTAATTTGTTAAAAATTGAATAGTTGATACTAATGGCATGCTTTGCACCATCGCATTTCTTCATATTTAATGTCGCCATTTGAAATGTGTTCCATCAATTTTGAATGCAATATAGGTAGAGCATGCAGCATTATGTTGGGGATGTATTTCGCAGGGCTTATGAAAATAGCATTGGTCGATGTAGTTTTAACTCTTGGTTGATGTGGATTATTTAATGCATCATTACAAATTTCTAAAATTCTGTGTTTTTTGTGATTCTTAGACACGTTTTTGAAAAAACCTTCAACTAATCATGTAATTGTTGTTTAATTTGGTATATTGTTGTGTTAAATCAGTCCATTTGTTATATCTCATACACAAAACTCCCAATTGGTGCCAGGACATCTAAGATTTTACATATTGCAGAATAAGTTCTAAATTATGTTATCATGCTATAAGAATCTCTACATGGTGGAATCTTCCTTCTCTTGTCTCTAGTTTCAGTAGGTTATGGTATTAGATAATTTTGGGCTTAACAATTATAGAAACAGTGCATCATAACATAATTTTCTTTTACTGCTCATCATGAAAGTTCTCTTTTCTTTTTTTTTTTTTTCCCTTCATTCGGCTTGCTTTCTGCAGATCTCCTTGGGCTATTTTCTGCTGGACCTGGCAATGATTCTTTGGTATTTGCCAACTTTAGGTGGTTTGGAGTATGTAAGTATTAAAATGCATGCTTGATGTTAAATGATGAATTTGTTACTTATTACGGCTTGATAGTGTGCACAGATTTCCTGGTAGTAATCAAGGAAAAGGGGTTAACTGGGACTAACTCCACTCATAACAATTCTTTAGCATTCTGTCTCTAATGGAAATTTGCAAAATGCTTTGGTTTAAAGAATCAAGGTATCAAACATCAATATTTTGGTTGTTTTAACAAGGTTTTAGGATTGTCCCATTTACACCTGAAATCAAGTTTGACTTCTTGAAGCTGGTATTCACATGTGCAACTTCATATAAGCTTGAGTACTAATACCATTTTTTTATATGTCTATAAGGTGCTGCACCATGGACTGTCCATGTTTTCAATATTTCTCTCACTTGTGAGTGGTCAAGGACAAATTTACATACTGATGGTCCTCTTCTCGGAGAGCACGACTCCCTTTGTAAATTTAAGATGGTAAAGTTAGCATTTGCTGGTCCTTTAACTTCCAATCAATTTATTGGTTGCAACTCTGAAATGTTACACTGATGGCAAATTTAGGTACTTGGACATTTCTAGCCAGAAAGGCTCCAAATTGTACATCTGGAATGGAGTTGTGCTATTCTTAGGGTGGCTGGTACTTTCTGACATACTAAGAATCTCATTACTTCTGTTCACTGGCAGCAACATTTTCTGCATGTTTGTAAATAATGCAGGGTTTACCTTCTGAATTTGTTTTTCTGTCTGAGCTTCTTAACTTGGCGGTAAAGCTTATAGGGATGTCTATGTTAATTGTGAATTTTTTTTATTGTTAAATGTTGGGGTTCTGCAAAGTTTCTTTTGCCCTGGTGATCTCCTCTGTTGTGAGATACTCCGAACATACTTGTGAATTTGCTTTTATTTGATTGCAATGTCCATCTAATGTGCCAGAGTATGCTGTTCCTGTATGAGGACTGGCCCTATTTTACTAATTAAATTCTGCCTTGACATTCAAGATAGATAGTAAAAAACTATCGGCTCTTAATTATTGTTTGTCCTAGATATCCTTATAATTAGGACTGTTGGCTGCAATTAATTTTTAAATTTTAAGGAAATATATGCTAATCTTGGTGGCCTCTTTTGAATTCCAATTATCCCCACACACTCAAATCAGGCACATGTCTAATGCCTAGTATGAATATTGGGTATTATCTTCCAAACAATCTGGCAAAAGTAAATACCCACATAAATGGGTACCATACCCAAATTGGAGCAACATAAGTTGACATGATTAATTTTTTAGTTCACAAAGGCTATTGATTTGTTACACTCACAGCATGAAGCCAGCCGTGTATTTTTTTTTTATTCTGCATGTTTTTTTGTCACAAATGTTTCTTTTGGTTGTTGAATGATTCTGACAAGTTTTGTTGTGGCCCTTAGGTTGCAAGGATTCTTTTGTTCATCTACTTCTTCTATCACATGCTGATCCATTTTGATCAGGTCGGTGGTGTTTACCCAGACCGATGGCCAATCTTAATATTTCTTTTATATGTTTAACGACTTTTGGTGTTGAACTGATGCGGATATTAGAGTAGAACACTTTTTTCTTATTATGGAATTCTGGTAATTGTCTGGTGTCATTGTTAGTTCTTGTGTTTTTATATGACGAGAGTTTTTGCAAATTATTTGGTGCATTTTGTGGGAAAAAATGCAGAAGGATCATCCTTCAATGGGTTTTTCTTCCTCTGTTCACCCAACACAGCTCATACTAATTTCAAGCATTTTCCTCCAGCAATTCCTGACTAGGGTGTCTTATTCATGGTCATCATAGCAAAATGTCAACCATGATAATTTGATGTGTAACATTGCCCTTGGTGATAAGGTTTTTGGGGAATGGGCTGACATTTCTCTCGAGTACGTGCCTCTTTGTTTTAAACCAAAAAGCTGCTAGGTTTTATTTTAGGTTTTAGGAGTATATTTGACATCTTTAAAAAGTTATCCACTACACAACTTTAAATTTACAGTCAAAAGTAAAAAAATTAAACAAACCTATAATTTTTTTTTGTGTATCACCTTCTAGTATCCAGAAGTCACATTAGTCCCGACTAATCTAGAGTTGAGTTGTGCTGAATCCCAAATAGGAGGAGGTTCTTTTAACGTGATTTTTTCTATTCATAGAATTCAAATTCGAGACATCTCTTAAGAGGTACTGGGTCTTTTTTCACTAAACCCAATAAACGTTAATAACAAACCTGTCATTTGTTATTCCCTGATATATATATTTTTTATTTTTTATTTTCTGTTGTGCAGGTCAAGGAAATTTTTCCATTGGGTTTCTATAGCTTGCTTGTGGTGCCTCCTATATTGGCAACGATGAATGTCTTCTGGTTTTGGAAGATCGTGAAAGGTTTGGTTAAAACTCTTTCGAAAGCCAGGCATAGTCAGTGATCCAACCATTTTAGTTGCATTGCTTTGAACATACAATTATTGCTGTAGTAATACCCGAGTCCCTCGTTTTTTTTTTTTGTCCAAAATGTGCATCCGTTTACTGGCCCGATGCTACGATTTGGCTGCCATCTTCTGAATTGGATGTGCAAAATTGATTGAGTTATATAAAGTTTGTTAAGTTGAGAATTTGTGTATACAGATGCTATTGGGTTGGCCTTTAAATGTAATGGAGAAGTTTTAAAAATAACTAAAATATCTTAAAAGCAAACTAACTCCGAAAACAGCATGTGACGTTCTGTTGCCTTTACTTTCAAATAATTATAGAATAATAATTTTTTTATAACTATATATTTAATAATTATAAACCACTAATTATAACTATATTTGGTTACTAAGTTAATTTATTAAAAGATTGAATTTTAATTATAAATTTAAAATTATGTAACAAAAAAAATTTAAAAATAATAAATATATTCTTAAAAAATAAAATAAAAACTAAAAAAATGTCATAATTTGTTGCATTGTTTTGAGTGGTGTGTCTTATGCAATTGACAACGAAATCTTGAAATTGTCTGCCCGATTCTCTCGTGGGCTACGCGGGTATCTTGGCCGCTTGTGAAAAAAGTTTCAGACCCCATTCATTAATAAGTAGAGCTTTTACTTCCCTTAATAATAATACTAATAATAATTACAGGTGTTCTGGCACATAAGCAGGCTCGCCGCATCCTTTGGTGTGGTCTGGGGATGAGTGTTTCGGGTCAGGTTATTTTTCCGGCTGACGTTCTTGGAATTTTCATGGGACGTAAAGGAACCTATTGCATTTTTTGTGACTGCAACTGGCATGATCATAGGCTATGCATGGATACATTTTGATCACTGCAAGAGATCCAATTTACCAAAACCTGTTGAAAAGGCTGTTCCTCTCCAGGCAAAGAAAATTGATCAAGAAGCAGAATTTCGATGTTGGTAGGTTGGAGGAGTTACAGAGGAACTGCAGAATATGTATGCATGACTGACACTAATAGAAATCGTGTGGGCATGGAACTGGAGCTAGATGATGCCTCAGACAAGGATTAACCATTTTTTGTACCCTTCAGTCCCTCCTGTAATACAGGCTGGCAAACATTTTATACTTCGCTGGCATGTTGAACCTACATTTCATTTTTGCCGTTTTGCATTCTTCAGCTTCTCGATCCTAAGAAAATGCCGAACCCACTGCTAACAGACTACACTTTTGAACTGTAGCAGACTCTATACTTTGGCGCCCATACTTCTCGTACTTTTCGGTGAATGTCTTGGTATAATTTAGATGATGCCCTCTATATTAGTGATCTGCATTTGTTTATAACTATTAACAGAACTAATGAAACCACACGAAATTAACTAAAACTGATTTTGAAATAAGAAAAATGCTCAGCCTACATACAGAAACAAGCACAGACAACAACTTTCGTACAATGGCAACGCTCCAAACGCAGTTACCTCTAAACAAAATGATCACATACACCCTCGCTAATCATTTTATGAAGTTAGATCTCACAATCTGATGCATCTCCTAATTACAAAACCCTATACATATTATTCTTCCTAAATATCAAAAAGTCACCTTCAAGTTCATTCAGCAGATCAATCACATGTTCCTTTTTAGTTCCATCAAACTGCTCCAAAATATCAGAAAGTGAAACCTGCAACACAGCCACAGCCGCAGATTGCTATGTAACAGTTATCATGAAATCATAAAAGCCTAATATATAAAGCTCTTTCAAAACAGGAAAAACAGAATTTAACACCCTGTTGCACTCACCCCGTCATCACAGTTCTTAAGCCAGTTCATTATGGAACTCTCTGTTGCCTCCAGTGGTCTGAAACTTTTATCAGGTACATCCACTTTCTGCCGTTTCTTTGAGAAGAGTCCTTCTGCATCATCAGTAAGGTGCACATCTTGCTCTTGCAACATTGTTACAGAAATGGAGGTTGTATCTTCATTATTCTCTGTTTTGCAGATATCACTAGAACACATTTCAGAGGCTTTATTCTGAAATTCATCACCCATTGATGTGAGATGGCTTGGTTGAAAGACTTCTAGACCAATTCTACAGTTTTGCATTGCCAGACAAGTTTTGATGTGCACATATGTAATCTGTCATTATTGACAAGATCCTCTTAAGTTGTGGAAATCAAAAGGATTTACCAAAAAAGGAAACAAATAGGATAGAAAAATTGAAAAAACAGACAGAACACATGACTTACTTCTTCTGGCAATTCATTTTTAATGGGCTTTAACTTGTCTGTGGAGCCAACCTTTGTGATGACAGCCTGAATATTTAAGAGAATTTCACGTGTTAATCCAGCCTCATCACAGAGTCTGGTCCAATCAATCTCAAATCCCTCCTGGGCAGCCTCTAGAAGATAGTTAAGAATAGTTTGTTCTTTTATAGGAGCTGATCTGCCAGGGAAGTTCTACAGACAAAAGTACCATGGATTAAAGCATGGTTAAAGCACAAATAAAATATTGTAGCATGCTTCAACAAGACATACAGCAATTTCATGAACTGATAGACCATCTTCAGACCACATTCTCCAAGCTTCAAACTTAGCAGGTGCTAGATTTCGCTGGTGGTTGGAAACTGGATGCATTTTTCTTGTACTTGTGTTCTGTATAATTGCTTCACCATCCAAGGAAAGATTTAGTTTCATAGAGAGATGCCTAATAACTTGAAGAAGATGATCCCCGTGTGTTGTAAGAAGATGCTGCAATGTTATAGACTCAAAATTTAAGCCTTACAAGCACAAATAGAGAGAAAACCAGAGGTGGAAAAAGAAATTCCCTACAAATGGGTTTATGAACATATATACTGTATAGACATAAGATGTGTGGTTCGAGTCTCTTGGCGTGTAACTTATAACGGAAAAGAAAAGAAGGAATAGATAAGAAAAACATAAGTTCCCGTAAATGACAATCACCAAGCAAAATTTTGCATTTCTCCCATAGCTGTATTTCTCAGAACTGTGTTATAACAGGAACAACCAGTATCTAACATAATACAGGAAAGTGCTTGGCCACAAATTTGTGCCAAATGCAAAATTGATATGAGCCAACTTGTTGCAGCGTGCATCTGCTTTAAAATCCAATCTCAAAACATTTAATTAATAGCTTAAATTTGTGTTTTTCAGAGAGAATGTCAAATTTCCCATGAGTACATTCGAACTTTTATTTTTCTTTTCTTTTTTTGAGTTAAACTATTATTTTTCTCAAGTCAGACAACAAGAAGATTAAGAACATGCAATGTTAAAACCATAAATAATTCTTCGCTTTATTGAATTAGTACACATGAAGTAGTCTGGATATTGACACATTTAGAGAGAGTTAAAATAGAGCATCTAAATATCTATTTTAGGTTAACAAAGCCATAACATTGGCACTTCTAAGTGTAAGGCATCAGATTCAGAAAATAGGATGCAGTCGCAGAAACAAACATTTTTGGAAGCATTTACACTTTTCTTTATCTTAAAACATACCTGGTTGATACCGTCAACGTTTGCTAACCTTGCTTTGGTAGAAGGCCTACTCAATGCAATTCTCTTAATTGTTTGATCACCACATATGGCATATCTGCAAAAAAGAATATTAGACAGGTGGATAAATAGCATTTTTTTTTATGTTAAACAAGATTCTGTTAGAATTTGTTATCATTGAGGGAAAAGAAGAAACCTACGGAGCAGTTCCGATCCTTCTTGCAAGCTTGATTCTCTCTTCTAATAGCATGTGATAGAGCTGTGCCTCAGCCTGAAGTAGAGAATACTCAATTAATGCAGGGACTCAAGGTATGTTGTAACCAAGAAATCGCGACAAGGAATACAGAAACAGCTTCTGCAACAAAATATGATCTACTTACTGCATATACCATATCAACTTATGGTTCTAGGTTGAATTTCTGTTTGTATTTTTTTATAGGAAGTTTGTAAAAAAACCTGAAGTAAAATGACATTGCATTGAAGCAAAGCAAGGGGAAAGATTCCATTACTTTGCCACATTTTAGGTAATACTTGTTTAAAATTTCTGAGATCTAAATAACATTCAAATTTTGTAGGACTTCCAGATAACTCAAACCGCTGTTCTGTACTGATCTATTTGGGACTATTATATGCAAATGAGATGAGGATGATTAAAGATCGAAAGAAAACCTCTGAAAATCCTTCACATGCCAATGTTGCCGAACTCTTGAATTCTCCAACCCCACATGTTGTGCTTTGATGTTCATCATCCTGTACCATTTCACTGGTGAGTGCCAAAATTAGTGGTGGTTGATGATCAGGAGAGGCAGAGTCAAGATACTGATTCCCTTTTGTGCTGACACTGTGTGCATGAAAAATACAATTCAATCAGTTCTTAAATTATAGATTGATGTTTCAGACAGAAGCGCTTCCTTAACTAATTGCTTATGGCACCATGATAGAAGACTTCTAGCTGTTAAGTTGCATTCAGAAAGCAAAAGAACATAATCTACCTTATAGTTCTATAGACATCTTTAACAGTTTCCAGCAGAAAACCTGTATTAAGTTACAAGTTTTAGTATAAACTGATGAATACCATTTTATCATATAAAGGGAGCAAACAAGTCAACAGACAGCAAAGCAGTTGTCAATAATTCAATAAACATTAGAGCATTCACAATCAATAAATTTTGGGAACTAAAATCCACTAGCTACTGAAGTACCAACCAGCAATCAGTAGCTAATGTCATTGAGCTAAATGGGAAAATAATACAACATAATACTAATCCTCAACTTTTTTTACTTAAATTTATTACTCTTTTTCAAAAAATATTGTGCACCCATTGTCTAGAATAGTAACCTATAACTCCAGATGCTGAAATGTTCGAAGTTGAGTACTCTAAAATGAACTAAATTCTGCTAAATCTTCATATTTGCTTAATCCTTGACAATATGTACAACTGTCAAGTTAATATCATGTCACAATATAGTAAGCAATCATATCTATAAATCCAGTATTCATAGCACCA
>STGP01000880.1:1261-24522 GCA_004918865.1 Caryocar brasiliense | reverse complement strand
AATGATTCAACACTTCCTATATTGAAGTAGTATTTATATTGGCCTCCATGTCCTCTAGTGGGAATCCCATTATTAGGACCATGGACAACTTCATCGCTTCTTTGATTTTGGGCTGGGCTTCTCACATATACTTTTGCAACTGATTTATTAGAAACTACTATATGGTCTACTAATCCCGGTTCCAAAAGCTTGTTTTTAAATTCTTGGAAACTAATCTGCAACAATCAAAATGCCAGAGCATATAAGAAAAACATAGGAAACATGGTGTGCTTCACCCCCTTCCTATTAGGAACCAGAACACCAGTTATGAGCTGATCCACAGCAAAGCATTGGAAAGAAAAAGAGACAAGTTGAAGTGGCCAGAATTCAGCAATCACCCACAGAAATGTTCAGCAAGCGGGCTAAGAGTAAAATGTGTGCAAAAGAATTCGCATTCACTCTGACCCAAAAAACAAAAAATCTGAGAAACGCAGCTAGAATAAAAGTATGTGCACAAAGCATAGAATATAAGGTTAATTGCAAGTCAACCAACATATTACCAAATGCGATTCATGGCACCAGGTGAAAGGTCTAGTTTCCTGGGTGTAAAGCACTTTGGTTCAAGAAGCCAATAGATAGAAGCAACATATTTTTTACAGGCTACGTCCATTCCTAGTTAATAGCAAGGAAAAACAAATTGCAAAGATGACTGTAAGTTACTAGAAGACATAGTTGTGCAATAAGTATCTCAAGGCTCCAGTCTAACAGAGTACGCATTTAAAAAATTCCAAGAATTTTCTTAAAAATAAGAAGAAAGTTTAGGCAGGAACAAAAATATTGCTGCCATTCCTCACAAACCAAAAATTACAATTGAGAAAAGCCAAAGTGATCACTACAGACCATGGCATGCCCCTGGCATTGAAAATCTATATGAAGCACAACTTTCATTTGAATGCATTTAACCACAGTATTTCTATGAAAGTAGACAATTCTACTGACTCAAGAACCAAAATATGTTTATTATACTACTAAAATTGCAACTCAACCAAACGGAGTCAGATTCAGGACCAAAATGGATGTCAACCTTTAGAACGAAAGTCACTCTTCTGACATTCTTCCTAATATCAAGTGGCGACCTTAGTTCATCCTCAGTTTAGGTCAGCCAATAAAAAGTAGAAGAATTGAATACTTTGCTCACACTTCCCACAAAACTATATCTCATTAGTCATTACTCAATTCCACTGACATAAGAATGATAATTCATGCTACAGCCTACTGATACAAACAACTAGGATAGTTAAGATTGCTATTGAGATTGCTTCTGTATTCATAGTAGCAAATATCCAATACTCAGAAAATTAAAGAGTTTGTCAGAAACTTTTTAGCTTCATCTAATTACATGTTAATCCAAGATAATAGAGCTTAAATTACATAAATGCTTACCTGTTGCTGATCATTATTACCGAAAGGAAGAGGAAAAAGAAACACCGAAAGCAGTAATAGAGGACCAAGTAAATTGTACTGCTTCAACGTTGCCCAAAAGGACTCGTCTTCAGTGTTTGAATCATCTGATATTGGAAACAACAATTGGGTGATTCAGATTCATGAAACATATTATTATTTGCTGTAAAATAGACCAAAAGTGAATTTCATTAATAGACCATTCTACGCTTCTTCTACTCTTCAGAAGAAAAGTAGAACAGAAATTGATAGTCCCAACATTCCACCATTTTGGTAACACTCCACCCTAAATTGCATACATTTCTTTTCTAATCTTTTCAGCTCATAATCACATTGTTTCCAAGCATTAAACAATACAGCTAAAAATTCTTGGGAGGAGTGAAATCACCTTTGGACTCAGATTTCTGCCCATTCTGTTTTGGAACTTCCTTCTTTTCCTTAGGATGGAAGTTCTCATAATCTGCATAAAAAAAGAACAAGTGACTCTCCGACCAAATAGCCAACCATAATCAATAGTATCACACAAGCATGTTCTTTATCTTCATCCTGAATCTTTAAGTTTCGGCAAAACCGCATAATTTGGCTTCAAAAAGTACATATAAAACAAATCAGAAATAATTTTCCTATTTGCAGGACTTCAAAACGAGGAAAAAAAAACCACTGCCCACATCTCGTTTTGTCACTCAAAATCAAGATAATCCCTCCCCCCAAAAAATGCAAAACCAAACACCGCTAAAGATCAAAACATTCCGTCTCTATGGGCATCATTTCATCCAAACTACTCCTTTTCTTGCTTTTACACAACATTTTTAATCTAGAATGTGAATGAAACACAAAAATAGGCTAAAATTCTTACTCTTCTTCTTCGGAGCTTCGCTGGAGAAGAGCCTCCGAGCTCTAGGGTTTGCAAGAACGGAATTCAGATCGGATAAGTAAGTTTTCGGCGCAAGATGCTTGCTTTGAGCTCCAACCGCAGCTAAATAGCCTCTCAAAAACCCTAACCCTAACCCTAACTCTCCACTGATTCGATCGCCGTACACGCCTACTCCCGGCGCACTCGAAACCGCCGATCCCCGGAATCCGCCGCCGCCGCGCAAAACATTCTATGGTGAAACAAACAAAAACCCAGAAAAACCTTTTACCAAAAACTTAAAAAACTTTGACCAAAACAAAAAAAAAGCATAAAAGACTTTAGCTTTAAAACTTACCCTGGACCGAGAAGACCGAGACAGTGAACGGCCGAGCTTCGAGGATATCATTGTTTATGTTTCGAGGATACTAAAAAAGAAATAAGAAAAAAAAAAGAGATAAATAGGAACCAAAAAGATCTTCTAAACTGACGTTAAAACAAGAGTTTAATCTCAATTATCGAAGAATCTAAGCAGACCAAGAAAAAGAGGCTTTCAGTTTAGATGTGTTGTGAGCGCGAGATTTTTGGGTCGATGCCCTTTATAGTTGTCTTTGGAGGGGGTGTTTATGGGCTAATCAATTTTTGTTGTTCTGGCCTGGTTTGACGCAAAAAAACGTTGAAATTTTCGTGGGCGTGTTTTATATTTTTATGAGGTCAGCGAAGACGATGATGGAAGGGATTATAAGCTTGGGAAACAAGCGAACCGCAGGCAGACAGCCCACAGATTCGCCCAGTAAAGAATTCTATTTGCAATTGGATAATTACCTTTTGATTATCTGTTATTATTCTTTTGTTCAACCGAACAAAGAAGATAAGAGATTGAGATTTATTGAAAAATCAAAACAAATTCCTCCACCTTTTGTACAATAATTAGATTTTTACTAGGATTAAATTTTACGGATTTTGATATTATTTTAAAAATTAAAAATAAAAGTAAATATCAAAAAATTTACTTTTAAATGTATTATAATTATTCTTAAAAAAAATTACCATATAATTATATTTTTACAGATAAAAATAAAATTTTCGTAAAACTATCTTACTAAACAAAATCTCACTACTTTCCCATATTTAAGCTTAATAAATATTTATGGTGTGACAATTTAATGCCCATCAAATTATTATTATTAAGTGTGACAATTTAATAACGGTTTAAATTATTAACAAAATTTTACAAATTCTTGATTAGGTGTGAACGTTAATTGCACATATTTTAATCATTTTAAGCTGTAATTAGGAAACTTACATAGTGCACAATTTTTAGGAGACCGACTAATAAGTTATGCAGTATCATAACACATAGAAGTGAGATTTTTTAGGAGATGTATTAATTTGTTTTTCTCCTTATTTCGCTATTGTACCAAAAAAAAAATCAAGAAAATCTAATCTATTTTTTCCATATCGAACTTAATTAGGCAATCGGACATTAAACAAGCCCAATACTTCATGATTCCCATCAAGGTAGACTCGTATATACAATTGGGCCACCAAAAACACCCGAAAGCAAACATTTTACAATACATCTCACTGACCATCCCCATCTCGTTCCCAACCCAAGACGGCATTTTCTTGATCCCGGACACCGAAGCATACACCAACACCATCCGAAACATGACGCCCGTGTCTCATCATGTGTATGGCCTTGCCCATCCTTAAACTGTTCGCAGAAAGTAACAGCTCTTTCTCTTGCATCATCACCATTCAACCATGGAAACTACCTCAATGTTCCTCCACTCGACAACACTTCCATTCAATTCCACTCCTTCAAACAGCAACATTCGAAAAGGGCTCTCTTTCAGGCATTTCAACAAACGGCTTCAGTTCACGAGGCCTCCCTTCCATTCAAGAGCTGAACGCCTTAAATCCTCGCTCAATCCTTCATTTTCACTAAACCGATCCCCATCGTCATTTGAAAGAACAAAAACCCATTTGCTGTCTCCTCTCAAATGCTCAAATTCCAGCTCTTACCAAACTCACCCATTGCTTAAACCCTTCAAAAACCCCTCTTTTGATAAATTGAGAACATCCCTTTTGCAAGTAAGTCCAATAAGTGTCATAAAGTGGTCTGCTATCTTGTCCTTCACGATTTCAGCCACAAAATGGACTGTGAATGTGCTCTTGAACCCATTTTTCTGGATGTATTTTAGCTGGACGTGGTTGTTCTGGCCATGGTTTGTGGCTATTTCCCTTGCGGTTTATGGTTTATACTGCTTTTATAGGCATTCACTTGGTGAAGCTAGCATGTTTGAGCAACTTGCTATTGTTACTTCAGTTTTCACTTGGCTGACTCTTGTGCCTCCTGCCTTTTTCAATGGCTACCTTGAGGGTTGGCCTTTTGTGTTCTGCTTTGTGTACCATTATTTCTTCTTCTTCAATGTCAGTGTAAGGAAACGTTTGTATGGAGATTATTATGCGCGGCCACACGATCCCAAGTGGGACGTGAACACACCTAAATGGTACCGTCTTTTGTTCTTTGTTGGAGTCATGGTGGGGCATTGGCTTGCAGCTTTTGAAGGGCCAGAGCTGCACCTTATACCAGGCGGGTGGAACAATGCGGCAATTTGGGTTTTGATCGTGATAACTTTGCTAATGCAATATAACTCAACGTTTTACCTTGCCAAGTATTCGGAGAAGGTGGTGGTGCCTACTGCTGTTGTGCAATTTGGACCTTATAGATGGGTACGACACCCAATGTATTCGTCCACAATACTTCTGTTCGCAACTTATTTTGTTGCACTTCGTGCACCTCTGAGCTTATTGTTTGTGGTAGCAGTATGTCTAATATACTTTGAGCAGAAGGCAAAATTGGAAGAGGCCCTAATGATTGACTCTTTTGGGGAGAGTTATCTACGGTATAAGAGCAAAGTTCGATACAAGTTTATTCCTTTGCTTTATTAGGCAGCCTCCAGGTATGCATTTTAATTATGCTATGTGGTTAATTCATAGGATTGATAGTTTGAAACTGACAAAAGATAATGTTAGATTATGAAGATCATTTGTATCATGTCATTTTGCTTGTTTTCAGCTGAATTCAAAATCATTGTGGGTGATATGGTGTATACTGTTGTCCACTATGTCATCAGTGCCCATATCATCAATGGAAAATTGCTACAAGAATTCCAATTGTTGGACTGATTTTAGTCTTTCTACCATTTATATTCTTTACCCCGCACTTAAAGCTACGGAACTTATTAGTCATTATTTTTATCTATACATAGCAATTGTTATTCGGAATCATAGTGTAACTGTCTTGTAAGATCTTGGCATCAAACTGTTTGTACTTCTTTCCTTGCAAAGTGCCAGCAGAGCAAACGTGTGCCTAGGCTAGGCCCATTTGTTGCTGTTCCATTGAACACATGGTAATCGACATTCCCAAAGCCCAAGGGATCTGTAGAAAATTTGTTCAGATAAGTAAATCATTTGGGATGAGAGTGATGATTAGTAAAGTTCAAGTTCCTACACAAAATTCAAGACTTAAACGAGAACATGGAGATTATTAAAGCCCATAATGAAATGTATATGTGAGAAATTAGAATATGTAAGGGCCATTTTTAAGCATTTCAAATTTCAGGCAACTGAGAAATAATGTACACATTATGACAACATTGGATATAGTCTACGTGGGCTTGAATATGGTGAATATGACATTGGGTTCACGCAGCGCAACAGAGTTGCAAAATTGTATATTATACATGTCTAGGCAATGATGTTTCGATTATTCCATCCGACTTTAATCTCCTCCTTTTGTTGACTTTGTGCCCATTTTGAAGAAAACCTCAGAGTTCTTGAACATGAATCCTATCTTTCATTCTCTCCTATTCATATTAAAGTGTGTTTGTAATGAGACCTTAAGTCCTGTATTCTGATCCGGGGAATCATTCTTTATGTTCATTAGAACCAGCAACCATAAGCCCACATGCACATCAAGCATCTTTGAAATGACAAAAGCTATGGACCTTTTTCAATGCCTCTTAAACTTTGTTCAAAGCCCAGCTTTAGATTTACGGTTCATGAAGTGAAATAGAAATTTGTCATATTGGTATCGCTGCAGTAGAATTCGCTAGGGTTATCAGATCTCCGTGGTTTACATAACCGTTATTGGATGGAGTTGGAATTTATTTTTTCTATTTAGAGAAGCTATATCCATCTTTTCATTTTTTAGAAGCTCATTCTCATTTAAGTAGAAATATATGCATCAAATCAGCATTTTTTGTTAAATAAAACAAAAAGTCACTCTCCAAAATGCCTAATGTTTATGTTGCATTATGATTATTCAAGAAATCTCATTTGTGAAGTCGTGGAAATCTATTTCCTTTAAAAGCCAATACCCCTAGTTTTATCTTGTGCACTCAAGCAGTGGTACTGGGATCTTTGCATGAAATGGCTTCATCTGCAATTTAGTGTGTCAGAGATGGTGGCCCAGTTTTCCACTGATTGATAGGGATATATGCATACTGCCATTTTGATTCTCAACACCCAGATAAAAGTAAGAATCTAAGAAATGTGGAAGCCACCTCATATTCACATGATGGCCAACTCATCAAGATGTGAAACATACTAGCTTATCCTTGTTTGGTTGTTTTGTACCACACGTACCAAGCATATATAGATGCTAGGTCTACTGTGACAAATTTCACTGCATAACTACTTGTTCTTTCTTCCACAGGAAAGTGATCTAGATAACTATCCTGTGTGTCCTTCCACATTTTATGTTTTTCCATTTTCATGACACACGAACAAGGGTAATTGGTCCTCTTTTGGCTTCTTGTATCTGTCAAACTTTGCGTGTGGAGATGTCTGAGTTCTCTTTACGTGTTCTGTTTCCCTTTGATCTCTTTTATGGAATTGGTTGCTATTCCTGGATCACACAAAAGTGATAAAAAGAATAAATAGCTGGGGATATTACATGATTAGTCGGTATTCAAAATATATAATTCAAGTGGAGGGAAACAGGCTGGCATTGCTAATGCTTCAAATGTTTTTCACATGGAGCATGAAAGTTTTCCAGTTTGATTTTGAAATTTGCTTGATTTTTAGTTTATTTGACTGGCTTTCTTGCCTGTATCAAACATTGTGATGCATGAGTTCAGAGTCTCAACGATTTTGAGATGTCATTAGCTGCTGTCAATATCTACATTCATAAAATCGCAAAAGCTATGAGCTTGCTATCCTATGTAAATTGTCATAGAAGAAAATATGGAAATGACTTTCCTAGGACATTTTTATCCTGTGCAAAAGAGTCGTTTAGGATTGATTGGGAACATTGATTTAGTTTTTATTTTTGAAGTTAGAAATAAAGTTAGTATTTTTAAAAAGTTATCTACCATACAATCATATTTTCTACAATTAAAAGTAAAAATTGTGCGTTAGTCGCGATGAACTTTCTAGGAGAATATTATTTGTTTGTCTACAGTTGTATGGTAGAAGAATCATTAAATTATAGAGTAGCAAATAGCTGTTACAGGTATTCCTCTGAGAAAGAATGCTTCGTCTTCAGATCAAAAAATAGATAAAGTTTGTCTCAGGCAAGTTCAGCAATTGATTGCATTTCAATTGCCTGGGATGTGCTGAACTCCCTTATGTGCATTGAATTTCTTGATGGCAGTGTTCACTATCAGCATCAGAACCTATTCAGTTTTGCAGTAGTTGATATGCAATGTTAGGTTACAATTTGGAACAGGACAAAAGGATATTGGTACTCCATGTGTGGCAAGTAGAACGCCAGCAACATTTGGCGCTCCTCTTCACAGTGCAAAATTCATTCCCCCTTATTTGGCATAATCCCACGACATTGGCAAGCTTGATGATATTGGTGCCGATATGGAAATACCATTTTTTCTGAATGGTTCAATTGGAAATACCATTTTTCCTTTGAAAATAGTGGTGCTGCTTGTTCATTTCACAAAACTTCCACCTTTCGGATGTACGTGTTTTTAGGTGCAAAATGTGTTGCATTCCGAGTGTGAATCCGATTTTGGATGTGACGAGCATTGGCAGCAAGCAATTCCTGCAGAAAATTGTCAATGCGGATAACCCTTGTCGTCGAATTAAATTTTCTACGGGACTGTAATTTTCTCGCGTAATTTTCCTTCTAGAAATCATGGTCGGTTCAATGTACCAATACTGAAAGGTCACGACGCGCTTCCAAAATCTCCTTACCCGACATTCTGTGCCAGTGCCAGCCTCCAACTGGTCCAGTTTTGTAGTCCACGTTGGCTGCAAAAACTGTGCTCCACGCAATCTAACGTGGAATGCTGCCGTGCACAATTAGGACTCCAAATAAATCTAAATCAATAAGAGCCATAAAATAAAATCTCGTTTATTAAATAAATTATTATATAAAAATTAAAATTTAAGAATTTGGAATTAAATTGTAGTACCCAATTAATTCTATTTTCATACAGAAATGTTATTTTTATAAAATTAATAATTATTTTAATATAAAACTTCGTTTGAAAATTGATTTCATGAATAAACAGATTTCAATATACTAAAATAAAATTCAATTGGTCTCTACTTGTTTTACAGCACGTGCGTGTCCTTATGCTCCTTTTACGCCGGAACTCCTAAAAATTTCAAAAAAGCCATTTTATTTTTTAAAAATTTTTTTAATTTATAATATTTAAAAAAAATTATGATGAAATTCGAACGTGAAAGGTTAATAATTATTTTTTTAATGTGCTTTTTGTTTTTCTGAAAATAAAAAACGCTTACATTAGATTGGAGAAAAGAATACCAAATAAAAATGTCGGTAACCATAAACCCAAAAAACAAAAAGAAAGACAGAAATTCAAAGAAAACAGCTGAACATTAGGCCATTTGGATTTGCTCCAATTTCCCATAATTTCCAGGAATTTCCCAATATCTTCTGATGAAAGTTAGATTGCAGATTAGTTCTTAAGGTTTACTGTTATGGGTAAGCCTCGTTTGGGCACAGGGAAAGGGCCATACTGTATTCCATCTTCCTCTCCCACAATTTTCCACCTGAAAACAAACGCATCGCAAAATTAGAAAAAAAGATCAGAAATTTCGAAACAAATCGATTCAAGACATGGTTTTCCCTAATTGATCAGTAATATCATTAACAAAAATGAACAGTCCTCACCTCTAATTGAAATGGTGAATGTTCAAGGAGTAAAAGGGACAAGAATGAGAAATGATGTGGCCTAAAACGTGCAGAGAAAAGCTGTGGTGTGTCAACTAAAACCTAACGCGGCTTCGTGGATGACACGTAATGGAATTTGTCTTGATTTTCTACGGCTGGCAGCAGCCTAATTGTCAAGTAGCCCTACGACACAATAGACTCTCCGTAGAGCTGGCAAAGAAGTGTCGTTTACCAAGAGAGGTGGTGAATTTGCATGCAGTTTCCTAAGGAGCTACCTGTGGATGGTGCAATTTGCAGAAACTGCATGTGTACCTTAACCACATCAAAATCTAAGGACAGTAATGTCTCAACTCAATGCCTACTTGTAAGGAAACTTTAGCCACCGCCATACGTAACACATCATATGTTCTTGTTGAGCTTCTAAAAAAAAAAAAAAACACAAAAATACCCGATTTTCAATTGAAGTTGTAGGACTCTTGCACTTATGTACCCATCATCACAACTCTTAACATTATATATGTAACGAGTACGTTACGCCAATGTATGCATGCATGAAAGGCACGTGTAAACTGCATGATGAAGAATAATTTAAGATTTTCAAGTATGGAAAATCTCTTTTTCAATTTTATCAAAAATAAGTTATTTATATTAAAATTAAAAAATTCATAAAATATTATTTTTTTCATTATCAAATTCTAGTCAAAAAGTATAACAACTAATATTAGTTGGACTAAATAAAAAAAAAATTAATACTTCTTAAATAAAATATAAAATTTAAGATTTATAAATAAAAAAATTATATTAAAAAAGCATAACATACAATATATTTTGACTCTAAATTAATTAGCGTAAAAATTAGCAGTATGTTATAAAGACTATAGGATCACTCTAAACTAAACCACTTTGAGTGAAATTAATTACAATCAACAAAACGACATCGTCATCACTATCCTAGATTTATACCATTTCCTTTTCCGCGAATGAATCTTTTCGATTGATCTTTCCTTACGAATCCTGACTTTGGAGAGTACGAAACTAAATCCTAAGTCTCACCGGGCTAGCTTCTAACATTTCTGAATTAGTTTCTCCTTTTTGATGATTAACGGACATAAAGGCAGCTGCCCAATAATCGTGTACATGTCCTACAACGTATATCATCGTCTGGAGTTGAGATTTGAATGTTCCATTCTTGCTTGAGAATTCAATGTGTCCAAAGAACTTAAGACCCAGTATACAAATTGTAATTTAGGTGAGATGTTTGTTCGTGGCGTTTCACAATTAGGTTTAAATTCTTCCAAGAGACGGAAGGGAATTCTTGGAAAGATGTAAGTGATAAAAGAGTAGCAAAGAGAAACCTGTAATTGGTGGTGAGATGGTGGAGGAGAATGAGCATCTCCAGCTTGGCCAAGTCACTTCCTGGACAGGAGTGCACTCCATTTCCAAATGGCATGTACGAGTTAGGTCTCGGTGGAACCTGCATCATCAACACAGAAAAATAAATTTACATATACAATCCTCCATTTTCTTCTCTTATTTTCCACAAAATTGTTTTACATCCCAACTTTCGAATTCCGCGTTTCTGTAACTAAGATCTATAGCCCTTTATGTAAAATTTGTTCTTGTTGCATACCAAAGATAAATAGACAGACATAAAATAATTGGGAAGAGGCAAGTTGATGATATATCTACTCAATTACACTGTTACAGCGATTATGCTGCTGCCCTACCAAAAACCGAGTCACACGTGATCCTGAAACGTGGAGAAGATTTCATGGCCAGCATCACCTTGAAAGAGAAAGATTCATATGAACTCGAATGCAAACGGACAGCACTATGCTCTCAAGATAATATTCTAGCTAGCCATTGTTAACCTTATATTTCCCCCACTCCAAGCCAAGACAACAACCTAATATTGCATGACCCACGTCATTGACTTTTGCTGCTCCTCACTTTGGCACACGGCGCAAACTGATGTGACAATTTTTTTAATAACAACATAAAAATTTATATATAAAATTAATTACGCTCAAAATTTTATATAATTATTTATAAACATTTTAAATATTATATACCGTTATTCTTAAAATTGTATTAGAAGTTCGTTACGTCAACTACTTTATTCAAACAAAAAATTTATTGAATTTAATATTAATTATTAGGAGTTGAGTTAATATTAAAAAAAATTGTACAAAAAGTGCATAAAGAAGTTAGGTATAATATCTGATTTAAAATTTTAAAGGTATTTATTTTATTTTTTTTAATACATGTGTAATTATTGTGGTCACAATGTGCGCCAGCAGTAGCACGGGGGACACCCCAATTCGATTATTCAATTGACTTTTTTTTAGTGTCAATATGAATGAATTTTTAGTATTACTAAAAATCCGATTTAATGATAAAAAATATGATGGAGGGTGTTGGAGGTTCACACATATTTTTTAGACTGGTCAAGCTAGGGATAGTAAGCCAGACTACGGGACCAAAGCCACAGAAAAATTGCTTTCGATACAATAGGACAAGCACGATCCATACAATCGAATTGGCTGCATTGATATATAAAATGTTCGTATATATGCTCATATATTTTTGGAATCGATGAACTATAAATTATTTTAAAAAAATTATTTGGTTAGCAGCGCGGCTCACCTCAAATCTTGAAGGGTCAAATTTCTCGGGTTGAGGGAAGAAATCTGCACAGTGGTGAATGCTCCTAAAGACAGGGAGAACCTTCCAGCCTTTTGGGATAAAGTACCCTTCAAACTCAACATCTTGGACTGCTTCTCTAAACGTGAAGGACAGTATACTTGCTGTTCTTAATGTCTCTTGAATCACCTGAAACTTTTCCCATTAAAGTCATTGCCAGAGATATATATATATATATATAAGCAAAATAGATATCATGTACCCGGCTGGTCAATGGCATGCGCCTGGTATCATCCCACGCAAGCCCACGATTTGCTTCAATTATTTTTTGTCTAATTCCTTCCTGTTCTCTCTGCGAAAAATTGGCTGCCAACGAATAAGCATCAAAAAAATATTGTGCAATACTGAAAACATAAGATTTTCCTATCCAATTCATGTACGACAAGATTCTGTGGCATTCACCGTAACAGCTTCGAGTAGATCCTCATTGTCATGCAAGTACTTGAGAACCCATGTTAGGACACTTGCTGTCGTGTCGTGGGCAGCGAAGATAACTCCGATTATGTTGTCAGCAATTTGAGAATCGCTTATTTGTTGAAGTTTCTGATCTTTGGCTTCTCCTAATAAAACACCAAGCAATCCCCCTCCTAATTCCCCACTATCCCTTCTCTTCTCTATCAACCTCCTCAATGTCTCATTTAAGAGCTTCCTCGCCTAACTCAGTAAAAGAACAAAAAATAAATGAAAGCTCAATAGAACAGTATCACACTGTGTATAGACAAAAGGCACTTTTTGGAGTAGGTTCAAGCCAATTAAAGGTGAACCAATCGCATAAAAATTCAAGTTAGAAAAGGATAAGTAAGGGGCCTCTATATAATATTAAAAATTCCTTACTTTCATTGCTCTATGAAAGGGAGTCCCAGGAAAATCCAAAGGCATTGAATTATATCCCTTCTCTAGGCAGTGGTACAGGTGTTTAATTCCTTCCATTTCTAACTCTTCCTGCTTCTCTCCAAATACTGAAATCATTGCCACTTCAAAAGCATACTAAAAGAGACAACAAACACACGCACACGCACAAAAACCAGAAAAAGACACATTAGTAGTCTTATAATGAGACAATTTTTTGGGGGTTTTAGCAAAACCGACACAGAAGAGAGCAGGGTAGCGTACCATCTTCATTTCCTGTAAGGTGTTAATGATGGTGTTTTTCCAAGCGGGAAGGAATCGGTGCAGAACAATTCTCTCAATTTCCTCCACGGAACCTCTTATTGAAGAGGGCAAAAAATAGGCCTGCACCAACCTTTTCAGCCTGGAATGATACGGCCCTTGGTGAAAAAATAAAGCCTCCGGTCCAATCATCATCTCTTTGCTTATTGGATAGGTGGGCTTGAACAAATGAGCTTGGGTCACCAAAACAATCCTCGCCGCTTCCGGACTCGAAATCATCACACAAGGACATCCTAGAACGTGCGTCTTAAATATGTCCCCGTACCTACATATAAACCACACCAAAAGAAAAAAGCAAGAACAGCAAATTTCAATTAAGTTAAAATGAATACAATACGATACACCCCATGTCGACTAAAAGCAGCATGTTTATTCGGGTATATAAAGCACCGTTTTCGGCGAGTGGTGAAGAAGGAATTAGGGTTTTCGGTGTAGAGTTTGAGAGTCTCGCCAATATAAGGCCAGCCCATTGAGCCAGGAGGGAGAGGAGGCTTCTTGTTCTTGTTGTCGGTGGAGGGCTTGGACATGGATTGGCAGCTGTTGTTGCGGTGTTGGTGCTGCTGCTGCTGCCGCCGCCAATGCCAGCGAGAAAAAAGGAGACGAAGCAGAACCAAGGAGGAGGAGAAAACAACGACAAAAAGTACCATGAGAAAGAGCACGAGCTGTACAAGCACCAGAACCTGATGGCGATGTTGATGAAGAAGAAGAGAGTGAAAAGCAAAAGGTGGCAACATGATTTGGTGTTGTGAGAAGAGAAGAGAACAACAAAAAGTGGAAAAGTTGGAGACTTGACAGAGAGAGAGAGAGGTGGCAGAAAAGATGCGAGTGAGTTGCAGGAAGTGGTAAGGTGGTGGCGATATATATATATATATAAAAGGGGGAGAGGCTATTGCGGTAGAGAAGAGATGACAGGCGTCACCAGATTTATGGGAACACCTTGCTCATCTTCATTTCTTTTTCTCTTTTCTCCCCCCGCACATTCTTCTGCTTTTGGAGTTGTATGGTAATGCATGTACATAAAACTAAACATATGTATAATATATGCCATTTTTGTATGTATACGTATCGCCCCTGGAACAAGTACCACTGCTTGCTTCACACCTTTTGTCTCTCTTTGGACACGTTTCATTGGTACGGTGGACCTTTCCCCCCACTCGTTCTTTGTGGCTTGTGAATCTTCAAACTCCCGCGATCACCTTATACTCATCGTCACATTCGTCGGCTCAGCCCTTCACGGCCCATCCGAGCCCGGCCCAGCCAATATCCTAATTATATTCCGCGGCCGCCGACGTACGTACGTAAGGACTACAACAGTCTAGCGTTAATAATACTATAGTCTTCTGCCTATTTGACCGAATGAGACTCCACCTGAACCGTGTCGCAATCCTTGCCGACCTGCCCTGCTCCTGTGTAATTAACGGCTCACCTGGACCAGCATTTCTAACTACGTACACTGACGCAGAGTTGTGGTTGAAACCTCGACTTTGAAACATGTTTTATCAGCACAATTTCTCAATCGGGCCTCCGTCACAACAATTTGTTGTTCGCACCAAAAGGTCTACTTCACACGTGCCACTACACACGTGTTGGCCCACGACATCCTCCTAAATTGGTGTGGTCTCGCATAAGAAATCCCCCAACACGCCATTGCTCTACGATGGACTTTTCAAAGTGGGGCTCCACGCCACTTCAACGCCACTTTTCAGATTTGATTGTGCGAGAGTCAACGTGGGGGTTACTGGTTGGGTAGCTCGCCATTGTATCCCAATTGCCAAAGCACAAGTGGCAGTCTGGGACGTTGACACTGCTTAAAAGGGCCCCACATTCCGGACCTTTCCTGATACAAATATATATTCGTGATCATTATTGGGGATAGGAAAGCAATCATGGAAGCGGGACCAATCAAATTGAACGCTTTGTCGGGAAATTTAGATTATTACATTGCGACGTGCTGCAGGTGAACATGAACTGTACGTGTAATTGCACGGACCGGAATCGTGGTCACATTGAAGTGTCCAGACGGAAATATCTCAAAAAATAAAAAAAAAAATATGAAAAAAGAGAAGGAGCTAAAAAAATGAATAGGATATTTGTCAAAAGAAGTATTTGGAATTACAGGTGTCCGAATGGGAAGTTAGTGGGACGACCATTTCATCCGGCGCATTTCATCAACAATGCGGTGGAACCAAAAAGAATGGTTTTGAGATTATGAAAATTTTAATGATTCAATGAGTCTTAGCTTTCGACTTCTTTTATTCTTATGAGATCTTTAATGGGTTTCCGACAGATCATAAATTTAGTAAAAAGAAACTGTCCTGAAACTATGAGAATCTTCCCTTCCCAACATTGTTTGAAAAATAAGATCAGATGTATGGTAACCAACAACGTGTACATTTCACAAAGTGCGATGATGCATGAAGTCAAATTTATTATATAAAAGTCAATTTAATTTTTAAGTATAGATTTAAAATTATAAAGCAAAAAACTTCTAAAAATGCTTTTAACTCTCCAGGGCTAAGGATAATATGTGCTGCCTTAGGCTTTGGTCCGTTGGGCTTGTCTGCCAATCTTGACAATCCGAGAGAGTACTTGATTTGTCACTTCATGGTTGCTGGCATCGGGCTCAATCCAGTGAAGCCCATGGTATATTCAAAAGCATGTAATTATTAATTTGATAATTGTTACAAGGCTATTTATTTATTAGCAATGTTTTTTAAAAAAAGTTTATCAGGTTACAAAATTTGTGTGCTGGACTACATACAGCCACATATATATGCATTGGTGTTTTAGGAATTATATCGGTCTAATTAGCATATAATTAATGTCACATCTAATGAATTTATGTTTGAGTTTATCTGTTTATAAATATAAATTTTTTATATCTTATATTAAAATTAATTATTTAAAATAAAAATATTATAATTAACTTCTAATTATATAATAACAAAAACTTTCATATCATGTAAAATGAATTATTCAAATTAAAATTCTAAATTATTAAAATTCTGTTAATCATAAGTTCAGTAATAAACATTAGTATTTTACTTAAAGGAGCTGTTCGTATCTTACATTAATTAGATTGTTAATTCAGTCATAAGTATTCAACATCAATTAAATCACTAATTCAGTCACAACAAAAGAACCTGGAGATTAGACATTAGATTCGATAATCATTAGAAAAGAAGCCTGTCTTAGTGATTGTTTATAGAGCATTATTCGGATAATCCCACAACCAAAACTAATTAATTCCAATTAGCATTTTCCTTTTGTGTGGTTCACTCTTTAAGCACGGATGTTGATCTTAACGAACCATGTCACTAACCCACTAAAGCACAAGTAGCTGATTACATATCCAAGTTGATTCCCTCACATTACGCGGGTAAAACTGATTCCTTTCTTATTAGGGCATTTCTTTAATCAATAGTTAAAACATATTAAGTTAAGAAAGTTAAAGCAAAGTCGCTTTCTTTGGTTGCGTTTGCCTTTACACGTAGCCCACACGTTTGTGCTGCGTATTAGCTTCAAATTAGGGTTAGTATAGCATCATGTTAATACTTATCTTCTGAATGCCAGCTTCCCCAGTTGAACTAATTGTGTTTCGCTTTGTCTTGAGAGTTGGATTGATGCCTTTCTGACCCATGTAGGAATTTTCTAGGAAAGAATCGTGCTTGATTGGAGGTGTTTCGAGGGTGAGGAATGAGGATGCGGTGACGGCTGACGAGAGAGTGCAAAATTCATGACGTTGCATGGTATAGTTTTATTAGTCTTTAGAAAGTCAGTTTTGTGTTGCAGCAACTTCAGTTTAAGCGAATTATATTATGTATAAGACATTGCATTTACTTTGTCTAAGGACATAAATTTTCTTAAAGGCCTTCTTACCTGATTATTTCATGATTCAACAGGAACTTCTTATTTTCCATTGTTGCTGCATGACATTGCATTGAGAAGAAATTCGATCCCATCACAGCTACGGCTTACGACAAGCTAGTTAATTTCGATCCGAATTTAATGAATCAATTCAGAGATTTACTGTCATGACTTCAAAGTTCCTTGACTTGGGCAAAAAGGAAAAGAAAAAGGAAAAAAATACGTCAGTGACGTCAATGACACAAGTTTTAGTTCACACAAGAAAACATATATAAAAAAAAAAAAAAAGGATTAGATGCATCAAATTATGCCATTAATCAGGACTTTAATGATCCTCTCTGGTCCCACTGAGATTTCAGTGACTTGGTCTAATTAAGTTAAAAGGCTGGGGGTGTGGTAAGGCATAGAATCATTGGAGAGAGTATTTTAGATATCTGGGGTCCTATGGCTTCTCAATATGCCCCCACAATCCACATGAAATCCTTCTTAATTTAATAGACTTAATAGTTCTTTTTGTTTGTTTTTTAACATAACATTACAAGATAGAATCATGTTGGAAGACGCTGTCATCATTTAAGGATAACACCTTTACTAACTGGATACAAAGTAAATCTTTCCTTATAGCTGTCAACGTGGTGAAGGGGAGATTAAGTTTTCTCTCTATTTTGGTAAAAAACAAGCTATTTACCTTAATATTATAAGATTAACAAGAAATTATTTTCTTGCAACCTGATCTTACAATCGAATCTTGATTAATAAAGTAAGAAATTTATTTTACCAATTAGATCAATCCACGAGTTTGAATTCAAATAAATTTTAGTATCTTACTATATAATATCCACATGTAGGTACTAATTTCTTTTGGTACTTATACTATATAGTATTTGGTAGTGTTCTTATTCATCCTCAAAAAAAGTATTTCAGCACTACAGCTTGGCTTTGTTATTTTCTTTAGGCAAATCTTAGTATTTGACCAGTTCTTTATTGGACACCTGTAATTGTGTAGAAAGTGGGCTGAGTATGGGAATTAAATCAGATTTGTTATTCTGTTGGAAAGATTAACTGTGGATAGCCACCTTGACCATCTTTTGAATTCCAAAATTCTGAAATCCTCATCCCTTTCCCTTCTCTCCCAGACTTTCCATCTATAAATACCCTTTTCACTCTTCGAACTTCTCCACATCTCTCTGCTCACTTTCCTATCCCACTATAGATGATGTATACACTTGACTTACAACATATGAAGAAATGGTTAGATGGATACCATGTATTTCCTTTTAACCTTTCATGGGTTTTGATTCTTGACCTTTGCTTTACACGATTTACCGGGCTTTTTTTAGGGTTACGGTAGGTCTATATATGTATGTTCATAATTACTCCGTCAATGGTTCATTTTTTTTGGTTGCACGGGGGCCGGAGGAGATCTCATCAAGATCTTCGGTCAGTCATTATCGGCGGATACGACATCATCAAGATTCACAAATTTTAAAGGTTTCTCTGAGAAGGGTGATTAACTTGGCACATGGTCGTCACTTGGAAAAGGTTCCTTGCTTTGTGAGAATCTTGATGATGCTGCATCAGCTAGTATATGACTATACACCCTCCTTTCAAAGGGTACAACAACTTCAGTTTGATCGAGGTTGGTAGCGAAGTTCATTATATGCTAGCCAAGATGTCAGAAAGGTAATTTATTTCTTACCATTTTCCCAGTATATTTGTGTTTTTCTGCTCTTTGGTTTCGTTTGCACACAGTGACAGAGCTAGGGGTATAAAATTCTAAAAATAAATCATGATTATGTTATTATGCACATTACATGTTTGCTTGGTTGGCCAGTAGTGTTGGCTAATGAAGATGAATTTCAATGTCAAGTTGCTACCAAGGCTTTTCCTAAGGACACATTGAAGATTTTGGGAGTGATTGGGTACTTTAAAATCCTCAATTTTATAGGCGTATTTCAATTAACTAAAAGTTAACCGTGGAAGCATATTACAATAGTATCATAGAACATTCTTTGTCTTGTAGTTTATATTTTGTAAACAATTAATCAGATTCTTGAATTTTTTAGGGCCTTCACCCTCTACTCTTGTCCCACATGTTAGAACCTTTTATTTAGTATTAAAAAAGAGTTTATGTCCTGTTAATAATCATTCGAGTTAGTGGTATGAATTTGCTGATTTTTAGTATTAAAAAGTGAAATTTGGAATTTACATTTGTTAATATTTATGGAGGGTCATAGAGTGGGCAATAATTTTGGACAAGAAATTGTTCTCTCCCAATTTACGATTCAAGGTTTCTAACATAAATGAAGGAGTTCCAATATAATGGAAATTAATCGTATGTCCAGATTTACAAGGGCAGGTATGCCTGTATCATTGGTCAATAACAAAGTAATTGTCAAACTAAAAGCTAAATAGATTTGGGTTCGGATTGCACATTAAGGGGCATCTTTTAGATTAATGTGTCCACAATCATGAGAATGGAAACAATCCTAATAATAGGTGAATTTCCTAACTTTGTAGTATATCACAATCCTCCAATTTCATGTAAAAGTTCTCATGAGTATATATATATGATTCATGGTTGCGAGTTCATTATTTAAATACTCATTTAATATGTAGAAGGAAAGTTGATTACAATTTAAAAAAATTAAATTAAATTAAATTAAAAATAATGTAGTTACTTATACACTTATTTAAATAAGCGATATAAAATTTAAGTATTTAAGACCCAATAATATATGCTAATACCCTATAATCGACTTTAACATCAAGTATCACAGGTTCACACTAATTTATCAGGTTTTGTAGGCTTTGAATTTCAATACTTATTTGTTGTTTGGGAGGTAACAAGCCAACCTTCAATTTTCAATTTTGTGTGCTTCGTCCTAATACGGGACTTCTTTTTGATCTCATCAAGCGAGAAAACATTTGGAATGGCTTTCTGTGTGTAGGTTTCTTAGAACGCGAGGTGCAAGATATATCACAAGATAATGGAGAACGGCATGGGATGCATACATGTATGGTCACTGTACATTGATACATACATAACTTGTATGCAAAGAGACTCAAACCAGCTAACGAGGTTTGGTCTAGAATACTCACATTAGATGTATACGACTGAAATTCCCCTGTCCTTGACCATGAACAGCTAGACTAAAAATGGAGAGCAACGCAGACATTTGATTGTTTGCCTATTTTGGATTCGAGAGAGAGAGAGAGAGACAGAGAGAGGAGGAGACTAATCAAAGAATTTCGAGAACAACATAAAAATCAATAGGAGGAGGGGGAGGCTAGAGGACAGCAAATCATATTTTTTCTTGACCTTTTTTAGTTGGTTGGGCTTATTTGTATTCAGATGTACCACAAGGTTCACCACTATATTGTCGGCCTAGGCCCCAAATCAATGTAGACTCTTGCACCAATTGCACAACAATCAAACACCAGGACACCTATGAATCGAGTTCGAAAAACATGGTCAGCCCAAACATCACACCAGTACAGGCCTAAGCTTCAAACGTTACTCTTCGACTTTACGACTGATGTACCAGCAAATGTGACCTGTGAAGACTTTCTGGACTGATCTGGTTTATTGTTGACGATAAAAGTGATGGATCAATGACACAACGTGGACACAAAAACTATGAAAATTTTGACCTGTTTTTTCTAGCTGTGTGTAGAACACACTATTAGGAGGCGAGGAGGGTGTGGTCCAACGTGTTTGTGTAGGGCGCCTTCCCTGGCCCGGGCCCCGACCCTGACCCTGACCTTGACCATCCCTTGGTGCAGCTCACATGTCTCCATGTGGGTCTCCCAAATGCTGATATTCTCAAGTCCACATGATCACTAAACCAAAAAAAAAAAAATCCTACTCCTAAAAAGTCCTTCAAAAATAATGGTAAAAACTGAGGTGCATTGTACGCCAAACAAAACATACCATGTGACTAGATTTTGACCCATTTATACAAACACGTATATATATTCAGTTTCTTTGACCAATCAAATCTTTCTGGTTTAGTGCCCATGATTAATTTCTTCAAAAATAATCTAACAAGAAAGGGTATACTTCGTTGAGAGAGAGATGTTCATGAAGCGATAAAATGGGCTTTAATTTAGAGTTTTGGCAATACATTAGGGTAGCCATCTCTTGGTCTTCCGTCACAATCACGTTCACATAACCCCAATCACGTTCACATAACCCCGACAATCAATTGTTAATTTCGATTGTACAATGACCAATTGATTCCCAGGTCAAATATTCTGACGAAGTGCATTTGAAACAGTACGCTGAGGCACATGGACATGGCGATTCTCGGTACACAATTTATAAACAACGACAAGGATTCTTTTGTCTGTGTATTATTATGGTAATAGAAGGGTATCTGAAATTCTACACTTGTTGTATCTAAAACTCTGGCACTTGTTCGTTTTGGCAAATTTTGACTCCTCAAAAAACACAAGCTCTAATGATGTATTTTATTATGGAATGTGAACTGTTTTTTTAGGTGTTTTTAAGTTAATTTTTAAATATCAGCACTAAATTTTTAGTTAAAAATATGTTATTGAGATAAAAAATAAAAAAAAAATCTAAAAAAATTATTTTTTTATAATCTGACTTAAAAATCGAATTTTGAAGAGATAAGAGATACGATTCGCCTATGTGGCATAACCAAACAACCCACCTAAAATCCTCCATGAAACCATATATATCGAGATAAGAGGAACCCTGTGAGAGGATGGGAATTTAGAAGAAGATTTCAGCATCCAAAGCCATGAAAAAATTAAGTACTATATATATATTTGTTTAATTAAATGCCCCATCTCTTTCCACAGAGTTTGTGAATTTGAACTAACGTGCACCTGGAAAGGTCCGTTTATATGGCAGTGAGAAATAGTTCGATTCACTGTGTTCTATTCAAGAGCATCCAATAAATTCAATAATGGCACCAACTTGGAGTAGAAAAATGGATAAAATCGTAATTTTGTTTGTACTCTCCAAAAATACCATGTGAACGGTGACCAGGCGCCACTACCTTCCCTCCCAATTTTTTAAGTAATCAATGCGATTACAAGGTTGGGAACATGAAATTCAAAGCATACTAACCATCAAATCCCAACGTAAATCCACAATTTTTCATTTTATTGTACCGGACAATCGGCTGGTAAAGATTATGAATTGTGCAAGCTTGATTGGCATTGGTGGGGGCAATAGGTTATCAAAAATTCAATGCCAGCCCAGTGTCACCAATGAAATAAAACCGAGTTGTTTAATGATAAAATCAGGATTTTTAATTTTAAACCATTGAGATTAAGCTTTTTCTCTGATCGATTAAAGACAAACTCTTTAAGTTAAGAAATTATTTCTTTTTAATTTAAAATTAAATTTTAATTCATAAAATATAGAATATTTTTATTTTACCAACGGAACTAACTCTACATGTTATAAAATCAGATTATGACAAAGTAAAAAATAATGTGACCCTTTACTAACATAAATGATCAATTACCCATAAACAGGACTAATTCCCCCCCACAATCGGCCAAACTATATGAACGCATAGAAATTTGATTTCAAATGCTTTAGGTCACTGAAAATAGACCACTCCACAAATTGAGGTACTCGTGTGACTTGCTTTTCAAAGAATATAAAGTTTTTCCAGGCAACAATTTTACAATGGCTGCAGGAATTTTGTTGATTCTAGGAACACAACATGATGATAAAAGGTGTGCTTGTAAAATAGAAAGGGGGGGCTTCATTCAGAGAGTCCGATTCGACAGTGTATTATGGAGCATGCACGCTGCTGATTTTAACCAAAAACGGTGGACACAACCTCTATTATTAGAGTACTGCTGTCCCTATGCGGAGCAATAGGCACTGATCTCTCCCACACCCCCACACACACAAACAGCTAACCCCACTGTCTAACATATGACCACTTCCATGTCTTTCTGATCAATTTGAGTGAGTGTGCGATGACACAACTTAAAAAAAAGTGAACATAATGGGCACCGTACGACAGCAGTGTCTCCAAAATAAATGATGTGGATCTCCAAGTCCGAGAGAGAGAG
>STGP01000867.1:1573-14356 GCA_004918865.1 Caryocar brasiliense | reverse complement strand
TACTAAGTAGCATGATAATTTAATGTAACCATTTTATCCAACAATTACTCAAAATTTACTTGCTACCACTGCCATCCACCATTACCCCATCTTTAACTGTTATTGCTGCCATCCACCGTTGCCACATTTCAATCTCCACAACTGCAACTCATTACACCACCTCCATTTACAGCATTAATCCACCATGTATTCCTAAGTTAATCCTTTCTAGCCACCCGTCATCTTCTATTCTTCTCAACCCAAAAACCTACGGATACTACCGTTATAACCATAATTTAGCATTGATGATTTCACATTAATTTTAATGATAATAAATACTTAAAAATGATATTATTAATGACTTCAATAAATTATAGTATAAATCATCTACAAGAGATTGAAACAAACAACGTACTTGAGATGATGGAATGATAATATCAATTAATATAAATAAAATCTAAAAATCTATTAGATAAAGAAAGCTCAAAAATCTTACAAGACCCAGGTATTAAAAAAAAGAAAGGTTCCCCAACCCTGTTCGTTCTCTCTCTCTTTCTCTCTCTCTCGGCTCGATGGATATGGCGAAATTTTGGCGGTGTGATGCACGGCGAGGGGCTTGCCGAAAAGCCCCCCTTCCTCCTCTCTCTCGTTTCTTTTCTTTTCCGACCAGTGACGAGAAGGAACCGCCGTTTTCTTTCTCTCTTTCTCCCTCTTCGATCACCGCCTATTTTTGGTGACTCACGGCAATTGGTGGCACGTGGCTTGTATGATGAGGAAGAGCAGCATGAGATGAAGTCGGGGTTGGTGGCAGTGTCGCCTAGGGCCAGTGGTGGCTACTTGCTGGCGAGGCAACTGTTCTGGCATTCTCCGGCAGCTGTGCGACACGAAAACGGTGAAGGGCGCGAAAGCAAAGTCCGACAAGTTGAACAGTAGGAGCGGTGAGGTTCGGGTCGCTGGCGGTGATTCACCAGCGACTGTTCTGGCAATGTGGCGGGTGGCAGGCAGCATGAAGGTTGGGCCATGGCGAGACGCGTGGAGGTAGCGGCGTTGATCAGTTGGTTGGCCAAAATCTGGCAACTGTTTCGGCTAGCAGTGATAGCTTCGTTAGAGCGGTCTAGCCTAAAGGTCGTAGTAGACGTAGAGGACTTTTGCATAATTCTTTAAATCGATCAAGCAGATATTATATAATATATAAATAAAATTAATTAGAAACATATACTTATAACTAAATTAGAATAGTTGGTAAATAATGGAGATGGGTAAAATAGTTAAATATAAATTAAATATTTATATTTATGTGATCAAAATAATATATTTGAATAAATAATATATTATGGTATAAAAAATATTATTTTATATCGTGACAACATAATTGAAATGTATGAATGATTTATGTTAGGTATAAATGAAATTGTTTTCTTTATGTTATGTTATTTTTGTTTGTGTTTGTGCTTATGGATGACAGAACTCCCATCTAATGGGGTCATGCATTAGGCTGGGCATCTGAGCATCTGGATCATCAAATGCTAACTAGTGGATATTAAGTACTAGCTTTGTATTTTCAGAACATATGGATTGTTTGCGTGCATAGGTTATGTGTTGCTAGCTAGTGGGTATTAGACACTAGTTTCATGTTATTTGAAATACACATATAGGATCGTTTATGGATGATTATATGTATTGAGATTTATGTGAGGATATATCAAATATGGCTTACACTTGATTGAGTATTTTGTGTACTTTTATATGAAAATTTATGTGATTATTTATTTAGTTGCCTGCTTATTTAAAATGATTAGAAATATACGAGTGCATGCATTATATTTGTATTGTAACTATTTTAGTATCCTCATTTCCCGTATTATATAATATCTACTCACTGAGTTCCCAAACTCACTCCTCTTTCTTTCCATATTTTTAGACAGGTTAAGAGCTATTTGTTAGTTTTGGGGTTCATACATTTACATGTTCCATCTGTTGGCCCAAAATTTTTCTTTTAGGTACTAAGGTAATGATGAATTACTTTTGTATTTTTCTAGTTTTATAGTTATTTAGACCTGCTGATTACCCTAATCTTGGGTGAGATTATTATTTTATGTATAGTTTAGAATATATTAGGAATTATAAGTGTAAGTATAATTTAGGATAAAAATATAGTTGGTGATGATTTATGGTTGGTGATGAATATTGTTAATTAAGATATGAATTATTATTTATGACACATGTTGTTTGAAATGGGTTATTCTTGCCAGTTGGATAATTTAGGATAGTTCATACTTTAAGGGAGGTTTTGCCGAATTTTTAGTAGAATCATAATTGGAGATTTGGTTTTAAAGTGGTGTTAAAAGTTTTAGGTTTATATTAATTAAAGTGATTAGTTAGTTGCCTCCATGCTTGTGAGGTGGTTGACCAGTTGCCTTGATTTTAGTACCAGTCACGATCTCCAAGATCAGGCTATGACAGATCAATAGATCAACAAGGTAAAGAAAGATTGATGAGATAAATAATAAGTGGCAAGATTTGTAAATCTAAACTTTTCCTTTTCTTTCTTAGGATCTTATTTGTAAAATAAGAGATTGTATATGTAAATTGAAACTTAAGACTAAAATGACCTAGGGTAACCAATGGATATAGTATAGAATCATTAAGGCGACTTAGACATTTGACCTCTTGGATTATATTTATTTGACAACTCTAATAAATCTAAATCTAGTGTTTAGTCCCCGTGGTTTAAGTGCCCTATATCAAGATCACATGCCAACTTTGTCAATCATTATACATATCTTTGTGTTTAAGAAACTTGATTAATTTGGTTAATCACCTTGTTAAAGTTAGGCATTCATCATTATTAGATTGAGTTATGCTTATACAATATTGACAGTTGTTTTAAGTTAATTTACTCAACTTAGTTCTTTAAGTTGATACCTATAAATAAATGCAAGAAATCAATTCTAGATTTGATTAAGTTAATTTATCTTGTAATAAAGTTTACTTAATTATTTTAACTTATAATGACTTGATTAACTTGGTTAAAGTTGGTTCAAAATGTCTTTAGATGCTTACAATGACTTATTGCACCAAACATATTTTAATTGCTTTCTGAACAACCTTTAACTTGCTCAGTCTGAGAGAGACTTCCTTTGTGTATCTCGTTTTGTCAACTTTTGATTTTGTAGCCACCGACTGTGTTAAGCCAAGGACAAATAAGATTATGATATTAATCATCCGTCAACTACTTTGTTTTGATCCACCAAAGCCTTTTTACTACAATTTGTTGACTTCTTTCTTTATAACTATAACTAATTTATGCAAAGTGTAACCACTCTATGGTTAGTATGCAACATTCAACTACTCTCACTTTAACATCTACCATTTGTTCAACAATAAATAGACAGCCAACACCAAATGCAGTCACAGTCAACCAATTATTAGGTAGTGAAAATATGTTGAGCTAGAAGGTGAAGGCAGTAGATGTTAGAGTGAGAGTAATCGAATGCTATATACTAAACATAAAGTGGTTAGTCTCTTGTCATGCTCACTTATACAAGATTAAGAGAAGTCTTTTTAACTGAGACTAACTCAGTTGGTCTTGGTGTCATTTGGCAATGTGCCTCATCTAGGTTCAAGTAGCACTAAATGCTCCCAATGTATGAAAAAAAGTTTACCAATGTTTGGTTGGGCTGAATGGAAAGGAACTCAGTGCCTCATAAGCAAAGTCTCGAGTTCGAGTCTTGTGAATGCAAAAAACCACGCTAGGAGGGCCTTCTTCCGTTTGAAGCCCAATGTGGCTCTACTCTAGATTAATCAGATGTGACTTTCGGCTACCGAAGGGTGATGCACCAATGGTAGACTACTTTGCTATGACGTTTAATGGCTTGCCAGCTTTTTGAAAAAATCATTAGAAGGAAAAAGTATATTTTTTGAATTTAGAAAAAGAAAATTTTATAGTTTCCCAATAAGCACAACTCATTGTAGTTTTCAATGACTCTATTTAGGTTTGTACACACGAAGACATTAGAGAGAAAAACAAAATAGATTTGCATCAAAATAGCTTCAAGATAAAAATTTATCTTCTTCTAGTGAGTTTATCCTTAAAACTTGCATATGCAAGTAAATATATTATGAAGGTTTACGTTTGTTATTAGTCCATAAAAGATCAAGCATTAGGATAAATCTAAACACATGTAAAAGATCAACGTATATTAAGTTTGGTCTTAACTCGGTTTAAACAAGATTGAGAGAGAATAAGAAAATATCTCAGTGAGCCAAACCGCTGTAAATCATATATTTAACATTTTTTTATTCTCCTCACTCCTTTATATATGTTGGCATGCTTATATTAACTTGTTTTCATATCACACACTAATTTGTTAATGCATCATGAAAATTAGCTTATCCGTATAATTTCTTTCCAATCCCCATCTTCAAATGAGAAATGAATGAATAAATAAAATCACTTCATAGCTTCAATTTAAGACACAAGTCTAAAATATTTTTTTTGCATTCTTATGACCCAATTATAGGACCCAAACTAGACAAGGATTAAAGTGACAAAAAGGTTAGTTTCTCCACAAGGTCATTTTTTACCATATAAGCCTTACAAATATCATCATAAGGCAGAAAAAAATAAAAGAAATTCATCTATTAATTATTTTAAAATTGATAAAATTAGACAATTGTTGCTCCTATAGGTAACCCAAGAGGGGGTGAATTAGTTTCTTTAAAATTAATGAATGAGTAAGAAGTGTTCTGACTAGCAAAAAGAATGGATCTTGATAACTATAAGTTGGTATGATAAGAAATAAGGAAACAAAATACGAGAGTTAAGGAAGAAACTATACTAGTGATTTATAGTCACCTACACCCACCCTAAACTCTTAAAGATTGATGCAATGGTTCTCTACAATTTGTGTTTGGATTTCCCTTAATGAATTATGAAGACTAGCATCCTATTTATAGATACAAACTAAAATATTGTCGTTGGCAATAAAACAAAGGCGGAGCCTATTAGATAGATATAAATTTTGTCTTTTGGCTCTATAAAAATTTTTTAGATAACTGTCAATATCATTGATAATTGCAATGTAAACAATTGACAACTTTAATTGAAGTCATTAGTTGTCGCAAGAGGAAAAATCATTTTTTTTTTTGAAAAACAATTGGTTGAAATACTCTTAGATAAAGATGAAACTGATGATAATTTAAGAATAAACAATTAACAGGTTCAATTTACCAGTGCTCTTGTCATAATGCCTTCACTATTGTACTATAAACAGTCGATGATAAAATAGTTTTTAGAACTAAGGTCACTATCTAGACAAAATAGTCAATGTGTCTTTAGTAGCAGTTGACAATTCTAAAGGCCAAATTGACCATAGCTTTAGTAAATATAGTTGACTCTAAAAGGACCAAGTTGATAACAAGGAAGAAACAGTGGACGAATTACGGTTTGAAAAATCATCCTAATACAATTTTAGACCTCTTAAGCTACTTTAAATAAGATAATCAAATATTGCAAGTTAAATTAACTTATTTTAATCAAAACTTGATCTTTTGCACTTTGTTTACAAGAATTAACTTGAAGAACCAAATTAAATCATGTAAACTAAATTTAGACAATCTTGAGTTTCAGTAAGCAAACTTATGCTTAGAATAAAACACCCAACTTCAACAAAGTGACTAACTTAACTTAACTAAGCTTTTCAATGCAAGAGATATATACAATGATTAACTAAAGGGTATATAATTTTAGAACAATAGAGATTAAATGCCTAGTTTGATCTTATGCATATTATAAAAAATTTATAATCTAAAGTTCTCAAATTCATCATGATGATAGAAACAAGTATGAAATGGTTTTCTCCCCTAACGTCTCTAGGTCTTGAGCTTATATAAATTCTCAATCTAATTGCCAAATCATAAAAAAAGATCTTTTAAATCTTTAATATCTTCCATCTTCTCGATTGTTTATTTCATGTATTATTTCTTTGATAGTCTTGAGTCGTAGAGATTAACAACTCCTTCATGACATATAATCAAGATTGCTCTTTGATTTCAATTGCTTAATATGTTCTGCTTGTTTAAACTTAATTGAAATTCGTGTAAACATATTGAAAGTGTGACATTGTCAAAATCAAATAAGATTAACAATTTCATTAGTCTAAAGATTAAATCCATAGCCTCAAATTAATTGTTAAGTCTAAATAGTTAGTTAGTCTATAATACAATGATCATCAAGTCCCAACAAAACTAGGTTTACAAAAAAATCTAAGTATGATTTGATTTGACTCACTCAATAAACCCTCACATTGTTTTGCTTACTATAAAGGAAGAAAAAGAGATTAGTAAGTTACTTCAACTTAGTAAATAGGATATATGTAATAAAAGGAATGAAGGACATATATATACCCATCCTCGTACATATACCAACCATACAATAAATGTATTTCATCTGAACATTTCAGATTCGTTAAAATAATGTGTCTTATGCGTCACTTATCACTTAAGATTAATAGATACATCTGATGTTTTTGTATGCACTTTGCCACTTGTAGGTGTAATAACATTTCTTGTGGACTTATGCAACACACACAACATATACATGATAAGTAAAATGAACTCCACATTACTCAACACTTATGTTAATCATCAAAAGTTTATCTTTTCCATCATTTGTTACTTGTGCTCGAATCAATGTGCATTCATGCAAATTGTATATACCATAATCTTGTTATCATGTCAAATGTCATCATAATTACCATAGGCATGACACATCTATCACAACATGGCATCAACTAAAAAGCTTAAGCTATTAACTGAGGCTCAATAACATATTTTTATTATCTTTAACACGCCTATTAGGCTTAAAGCGTGGACACGCAAAAGCTCTTCATATCTTGTGTTAAGATTAATTATCACAAATAGAGGCCATTAGGACTCAAACTCTTGATCACCTAGTCACAGAGGCTCTGATACCATATTAGTGGAACAATTCAACCCAAAAGCTTCAGCTATTAGGTGAGTCCTAAGAATATATTTTTATTATCTCTAATAATATTTACCATCCCATGAAAGTCATAAAAAGTATATTTACTTAATATTCACCCTCTCATCACACATATTTCACAACATGATTGTCATACTAACATATCATATACTTTTGTCACACAAGTCACAATGATAACTTTAACAAATATGTCAATTCATAAAATATCTATATTCATTCCTAATATTTTGTCGAATTGCATTAGATCAGATTGCATAAACATCATCTAATTAAATTTTAGTACTTATTCTATTACACACACACACACACACACACAAAATAATGTGACACAAGCCAAGGGGACTTGGAACCTTTAACCATTAGAAAATGGCATTCCCTTAATGTCTAGGTGTATACATACAAAGTAAAGATAAAGAAGATCAAAACATGAATAATAAGGTTAGAACAACTTGGTCACCGAAGAAGACTTAGAAGGTATATAAATAACAAAAATAATATATGCCAAAGACATTAACCTAATATTAAAGTATTTTATAAAGAGACAAAAGAGACATTTGAGAAGTTTAAGGCTGCCAAAACTAAGTTTTGCATATCCTTGCTGAGAAATTCACCAAATCTAACAAATGTTCATGCATTCATTACTCACTACCTTAAAAAAGGGACGTTCGGATGTTCAAACTCCTAAAATTTTGGGACCTTAATTCAACTCTAAACAACCTCCTAATTGATACTCTTACTTACTTATATAAGTAATAGTCAAGTAAAACAACATAACAACTTAATTTAACATATCAATAATAATCAATTCTCATCCTTCAGACACTAAAGCTCTACTTTCTTTCTCTAACTAAATCATATCATATTCAATCCATTATAAATCATGCAAGCCCATATTTCATAGATAATAGACACCAAACTCATTATAATATCAGAAGTGATCATCAAAATTGTAATAACCCTCTAAAAATTCATAAAAATAAAGAAAAGAAAGAGATATGATATAGTTACTAGTCAAACATAACGAATATAATGATAATAAAATAAAAGAGATAAAATTGTCACTTACCAAATTATTTTATTAGATTTAGATGGATAATCTAGAAACATCCGCCGTTCTTAAAGTTTGATGTTGTGGGTCTCAAGATCTAATTATAATAAGAGAAATCGTGAGGCACCTTACAATATTCGCAAAAGTGATTAAATAATTCTTTATGTATTTTTCTAATTTAATATTCATGGGTGGGTATGTGTGCATGCTAATTGATTTCAACGAGAATAAAAAATAAAACAAGACTAATTCACAAATGAAAGTGCTCACTAATTTTGAAGAACTACTCGATGTCAAACACAATCTTTCAATGTTTAATTAGTGTGTGAACAAATAGATTTTGGGAAGCTCCAAAAAAATAGCTTTGGCCATAGGCTTTGTAAAAATATTAGCTAGTTGCTCTTTAGATGAAACATGGACAGTCTGAATGAAGCCTTGAGTCAATTGAGCACAAACAATATGGCAATCAATTTCTAGATGCTTCGTTTTTTCATAAAACACCGGGTTAGCGGCAATATGCTGTGTCGCTTTGTTGCCATAATGAAGAAGAAAAGGAAGCTAAGATAGCAATTGAAAATCATGTAACAAGTAGCTAATCTATTTAATTCACAAATAGTGGTAGCTAGACTTTATATTCCACTTTAGTATAAGATCTACTAACCGTGCTTTGCTTCTTTACTTTCCAAGAAATCAAATAAGCACCAAGAAAAAAAATAAAAACCACTAATAGACTTATGAGATAATAAACAAGCAGCCCAATTTGCACCACAAAAGGCTTGAATCCAAAAATTAGAGGTAGCAAGAAAGAAAAGGCCCTTTGCTGGTGTGCCTTTCAAATATCTCAAAATATAGATAACAACTTGTAAATAAGGCTTCTTTGGAGATTGTATAAACTAGTTTAGATGTTATGTGGCAAAAGAAATGTCAGGTCTAGTATTACAAAGGTAAGTAATCTACTAATAAGCCTTCTAAACCTGTCTGGATATAGTAGTAAATCACCTTTATCACTATCTAATTGTAAACCTTCGGGTAAAGGAAAGAAGGTAGCCTTAGCTTCACAAAGCCCTGCATCGGCTAACAAATCATGTACAAACTTTCTTTGATTAAAAAAAAATGCCCAATTTAGACCATGCCCTCAAAACCTAAGAAATAGTTGACATACCCAAGGTCTTTGATAGCAAATTCAGTATCCAAGTAACTTTTAACATCCATTATGTGTGATTCAAGAGTACCAGTGTTTAGAACATCATCTACATAGACAATTAATACCCAAAAAGTATAACTATAACCTTTTGTAAACAAACAATAGTCAAAACTAGATAGTTGAAATCCATAGGATTGTAAACTAATTGTAAGAGCTTTATTCCATTGTCTACCAACCTGTTTCAAACCATATAGACTCTTAACCAATTTACAAACTTAGCCAAGTGAAGCTTTAGTATAGCTCTTAGGAGATAACATGTATAATTCCTTATCAATCTACCCATAAAGATAGGCATTATTAATATCTAATTGATAAATAAGTCATCCATTGGTAGTAACAACACTTAGAAAAATTATAACAGTAACCATTTTTGCAACAGGGGAAAAACTATCACAGTAATCAATACTAAGTAATTAATTATACCCCTTAGCCACTAACCTTACTTTATATCTGTGTACTGTACAATCAGGATGAGACTTTATTTTATACACATATTTACATGAAATAGCCTTTTTATCAGCAGGAAGAGTAGTCAACTCCCAAGTATAATTTAACTCTAAAATTGTTAATTCAGCTTTCATAGCTTGAACTCATCTACTATCACTTTTAGCTTGTATATAGGATTTTGGTTTAAAGGAATTGTGAATATTGGCACAAAGTCAATATAACTAGGATAAAAAATAAGTGAAGAAGGGAAAAAAAGAGCAAGGGTAGTAGGTGTATGATCAAGATCAAGACCTAATGTAGGTGTTGAAACACTAGTGTTGGCAGTACTTGAATTAGAAGCAGTGGCTACAAAATCAGATAACTATTGGGGTTTATGTATAATTCTAGTACTTTTTTGATAGGTTATTATTTGGCTGAGCTAATGAGGTTGTGGTAGATAATTTGAAGATGGCTGCGGTATAAGAATGAGATTGAGTAGTTAAAGGTTCAAGAATAAGGATATTAAGTGTAGGTGTGATGGATTCCAGAAGTGGAAGTGGTAAGGGTACTGGATTATCAGATAGTTGATTCAGATTTTATCAAAAAGAAAAATGGATTAATGAAAAACAACATCATTAGAAATCAAAAGGATTTTGTATGAGTATTGTATAATTTGGAAGCTTTAAATCCTAGAACATACCCTACAAAAACACACTTAAAAGCTTTATAATCAAATTCTTGTTTGTGAGGATTTGTGTTTGTAGCAAAACATAAGCAACCAAAAACCTTTAGAGTATTGTAATTAGGTGGTTTATTGTAAAGTATCTCAAATGGTGTCTTCTACCCTAAAACAAAATTAAAGAGCTTATTTGTGATATGTGTTACAGTCAAAATAGATTCTCCCCATAATTTTTGTGAAAGTTTTGATTGAAACATTAAAGACCTAGCTACTTGAAGTAAATGTTTATGTTTTCTTTCCATAACACCATTTTGTTATGGAGTATATATGTACATGATCTTTCGCGTAAAATGCCCCCTTTTTTTTAACAAAGAAATGTAAAAATGGTTTACATATTCAGTTCCATTATCTGACCTAAAAATTTTCACTATTTTATCAAATTGATTTTGGACTTTAAAAAATCAAGTAAATAGAGAGAATTGAAGTTTTATTAGAAACCAAATAGGTCCAAGTAGCTCTAGAGAAATCATCCACTATTGAAAACATAAAAGAAGCACCAAAAAATGATTTTACAAAGTATGGTCCCCATATATCAACTTGAATCAATTCAAACACTAATTTATAAGCAATGTGACTTTTAAGAAAAGAAAGCCTTTGTTGCTTTGCAAGAAGACAAAACTTCACATATATAATTATCAACAAATTTTTCATTTAAACTGTCAATATGTAATATTTTGGATATAGAAATATGCCCTAGCCTAGAGTGCCAAAGATTAAAATAAAAATCAGTTCTTGGATGTGAAGTTTGACAGACTTTATTTATCTGCTGTGGGTAAATATTTGAATGGGCAGTAGTATTGATATTAAAGGAATTTGTGTTTATTATATACAGGACTTTGTCCAAGTTGCTAACAACAATTGTTTTAGCGGTCATTTGGTCCTACAAAATATAGTGTTTAGGGAAAAATATTACTGTAATATTGGTATTTTGTGTGAGTTTGTTGACTGACGAAAGGTTAACTTTGAAGGTTGGAATATGGAGCACATTTTGAAGTTTAAGTTTCTGGTTTAGTAAGACAATTTCTGTATGCAAAACAGGTTTACTGGAACCACCAGATTAGTTGACAATATTTTTGTGAGTTACAAGTTTAGGGTTTATGAAGCTTTACAAATCATGATACATATGGGAAGTGGTCCCGGTATCCATAATCCAAGAATCTAAGTCACTCGATACACAACTAAGAATAGAAAGTTGAGTTATTACCTGCAAATTCAGTGAATTTGACACAACTAGCTTCATTGAACACTCAATTTTGTGCCTTCATATACTTCAAGATTTTTTGCTGAATTATACTGGTTAACCCAACATTCCAGCCTTCTGCTTTTGGTATAGTCACAGTCTCAAGGCCAAAAAGTGTAGCAGAGACTTGTGCAGTAATATTAGCCTTTTCCTTTCCCTTCCTATTTTTATATTCAGCAAGCCAATTTGAGTACCCATTCAGTTTAAAGTAGGTTTCTCTAGTATGTCCATTAGTATTACAATATGTGCATACTCTACCCTCTTTCTTCCCGTAATCCCTTTTCTTAGATTGAGACTTATTTATGCTTGACCCTTTGCTGTTGTTTACAACAGTTACTGCTATAGCACTATCAAGATCACATACCACTATATTATGGATCTCCCTTTGCTTTTCAACTCGTAACACCATGGAATAAGCCTTATTCACACTAGGTAATGGTTCCATCAATAAAATTTGATTTTTTACGTGATCATACATGTCATTATGCCCCATCAAAAACTGAACTAGTTTATCATCATTATCATAGTTAGCATATATCTTTGCTGCACCACATTCATATACAAGTAAAGGCTTTAAACATCCTAGTTCATCCCTCAAGTTTTTTTAATTTTGTGAAGTACATTATGACTGGCATACTGTCTTGCTTAAACAAGGCTATATCCCTTCTAATTTGGTAGAGTAACAGGCCATTACTCTCAACAAATTGTTGTTTTATTTCATACCATAAGTCCTTTGCAGATGAGGTATACAAAAGAGCCTTAACTAAATCGTTAGACATAGAGTTAAATATCCATGATGTAACCATGCCATCAATCTTCTGCCATTTATTGAAAAACCTAGAATTTGGACTAGGACTTTCTAATTTTCCATCTACAAAACCTAGTTTATCTTTTTCCTTTAGAGCGATTAACATAGCCCTACTCTAAGCTAGATAATTGACATCAGTAAGGGGAGCTCTAACAAGAGGCTTACCAGGATGATCGGAAGTTTGTAGGCTAAACTAGTCCTCCCTAAGGCTATAGTCCACATATTGTTCCCAGTGAATCTCATTTCCAGATGTAGATCCCGCCATTCTCATTTACAATCTCAATAAGTAAAGAGATGATTTGGAGTTTAAATGTTGCAATCATGATTTTAGGG
>STGP01000833.1:389-14133 GCA_004918865.1 Caryocar brasiliense | reverse complement strand
GTGTGAAAGAGATTCCAGGCATAACTAAAAATTTGGTATGAACTGGGCTGAAACGCATAACAAGAACTTAATCTCACTGCTTCGGCCTCGATCCTCAAACCAAAAACAATAAAGCTTAAATCTTCATTTCAAAATCCAAAATCCCAAAAAAATTAAAGCTTCAATCTTTAATCTAATCAATTCAAAAGCCCAGGAACCCAAAACAATAAAGCTTCGCTTTTACTCTCTCTCAGGTCTCGAGGCCGAGCTCTGTGACGATATGCACCGGGTAGCCGCTGGTCTTCAATTGCAGTGGCCTTAAACTAGGCTCAACAACGCCAAAATTTGGGCCCATTCAATATCTGGCCCGGATGCTCAATGAGCTAGGCTGAGGTAAGTGTTTTGGTCCACATTGTTTATATATTGGGCCCGATATTTCCAAAAGAACTAAGCTGAGTTACAGGCCCAACCCCAACACAAATAGGCCCAAAATGCCTTGTAGCCCAATGTAATATCAATGGCCCAATATGAAAGCTAGACCCAAAACGTTGGCCCAATTCATTACTTTGAAAGGCCTAAGTATTCTAATTTGCGGGCCAATTAATTCTCTGGCCCAATAAGATAAATGCATTGGATGGACCCTGGCCACTGTTTTGGCCCAATCAACATTCATAGCCCAATCTGCTCAAGGAAATGTGAGATGCAACTGTTAGAGGCCCAATGAAAACCGAACGGGCTCAATAACTGTTTTTAGGCCCAATCTCTACCAAATATGGGCCCAAGATTGATCTTGGGTCCACTGTTTCGGGTCAATCAACCTTATTAGCCCAATATTCTCAAGGAAATGTGGAGATCTGTTTAAAGGCACAATGACAACTGAACGGGCTCAGTAACTGTTTGGAGGCCTAATTCAACAAATGTATGGGCCCGAAGAACGAGCATGGGCCCACTGTTTCGGCTCAATCAACCTTTATATACCAATATGCGCAAGAAACTTCCCCATGAAAACTGAACGGGTTCAACAACTGTTTTGAGGCCCACTTTCTGCAAATATATGGGCCCCAAGAACCTATTGGCCCAATGTAATTTTAACTGGGCTGCACCCAAAACAGGGACCAATGTTTGGGCCATTTCTAAAAGGAAAGGCGCGATCTAGTCTTTGACTGGATGAAGGTGACTTCAGGCCCAAATGTAGACCCAACGATCAGCCGAGAAGATTTCAATCGAGTTTCCATTAAAGGCTCCGCTAGCAGATCACTATTTCATTTCTGGTAAACATAAAAAAGAAGAAAAAAACTCAATGATAAATGAATCACATGTTTCTTATGAACTGAAAAGAAAATCACGTATTACAATTGCGGATGACATATGTTCTCGCAAGCCAGTACGAAAGGCCAATCGAAAGCACTGAGCTATGATTGTTCAATCTCGGAGATTTCTTCAACCGGGCTTGATTCATCACATGCAAGTAGAAGCTCCACAACCTTACTCATGGCAGGCCTGGCATCTCGATCTTCTTCTACACATAACAAAGCAACTTTCACCAATCTGTCAAGCTTCCCCGTGTTTTTGTATTCATCCTTCAGTTTTTGATCAACCACTTCCTGGAGCCCTTCCCTGCTCATCTTGTGAATCACCCATTCGACCAAGTGATTGCACTCATTCTCCTCCTCCGCTATCGCCAAGTGAAAGCTTGATGCACTCTTCCCTGTCAGCAGTTCCAGCAGCACGATTCCATAGCTGTAAACATCTGCTTTTGCATCTATTTTCACGTTCATCATCCACTCTGGAGCCAAATAGCCTCTCGTGCCCCTTACTCTGGAAAATCCAGGATCACTGCTGTCTTTAAACAGCTTGGACATACCGAAATCTGCCACCTTCACTTCAAAATGTTCGTCTAGTAATATGTTCTGAGGCTTCACATCGCAATGAAGCACCCACTCCAGGCATTCCTCATGCAAGTAGGCTAAACCCTTCGCAGTGCCTACCGCAATGTCATACCTCTGGTCCAATCCTAGTGTACTAGATGAATCTGAGAACAAGAATTTATCCAGTGACCCATTTTCCATGTACTCATAAACTAACAACTTATGCTCATTTTCGGCGCAGAAACCCCACAACTTCACCAAATTCTTGTGATTGATTTTGCCTATGATGCTCACCTCTGCCCAGAATTCTGAATCTCCTTGTAGAATGCCTTCCAATCTCTTCACAGCCACGATTCTTTCATTGTCGAAAACGCCTTTGTAGACTGTTCCAAATCCTCCCTTTCCTATCTCCTGCTTGAAGTTCTTCGTTGCCTTCTTCAGTTCTGCGTAAGTGAAACGTTTGAAGCCCATGGCCAGGATAATGTAGCCCATGTTAACCAGTTCTTCGTTTACCTGCTTTCTGAAGACATACCACCAAGTTAAACCAACACAGACCATCTCAATAACTGCAAATGAAGCCACAAACCCGATCAGATACTTCATGTACCAGTTCTTGTTGGTGTGACCTTCCACGGGCTCATTACTGTTGAGAACAATTTCTGCGTCTGAACATTCCAAGTTAGATGCTTTTACCTCATCTTGGTTTGCAAGAGCATTCAGGACTTGTTTTGGGACCTTTATATGCATAATCATGCGGCTATCAGGCATCCGATATCCGTTGAGTAATTTGCCTTTCGGAAAACACTGTCCTGTCCCATCCACTGCATATCCAAACCCTATGCACTTGCAATCATTCAGGCAGGAATTCCTACAAGCTTCGAAGGTAACATTTGCAGCATAAGTGTCCAAGTCGTATCCATAAAAATCCGTGTGGTGAAGTACCATAAAGTCCAAGTCAGCTGGATTGCAACTCAGATTAAATGAAGGAGAGCAGCCTTTGGACCAGTCAGTTGGATCAGTTCTCTCAAAGCCTTTCGGGCACGTGCAAGCAATCTGTGGATTGTAACTGCAGACACCGTTAGCACCACATATTCCATGAACCATGCAACCGCTTAAACGGCCTGTTGACCATGAAATATCCCATGTTCCAGTTGATTCATCGAAGCTATACAGCCTCAAGAATCCATCATAATCTAATGTTAACCTCCGCTTTCGTTTAATTCCATAGTCAGATGCACGGAAGAACAAAGCATCACTCGACGAAAACCGCCCAAATTCATCTAGAATTGCTATTCTGGAGCTGTTATAAGGCGTTCTGCCGTAATAGAATACAGATGAGGTTACACCTGGCCAGTAGACACTTGAAATTAGAGGACCGTTGAAGATAAGATCAAGGACATTGTTGTCATCAAACTTGAAGTTATAGAAACCAGATGCATATGTGCCTTTACTCCTGAGAGAGACCAAGGTCGTGTTTTTGGTGAGTGGCTGTGATGCAAGGATAGTGTCTGTTGGAAAATCAAAGCTCTTCCAGATGATGCTGCCCGCTTGATTGATCAGAATAAGATTTCCAGTTTCTAGCAGCTGAAGTCCCACGGTTGCAACTGAGGATGTGTCGGTCGACCACACGACAGAACCATCTGCATCGGTCAAGACAAGGTTGCCAGTGTCCTGGAGAGTCAGCCTGGACTGTTTTCCGTTAACTGGCTTGTCTCTGTTGGCCATCCAAACAACTGTTTTGTTGACAGAATTAGTGAACCAGATTGAAAAACAGTAGGCATTGGTACCTACTTTGTAAAATCCACTAGAGAATGTTCCATTTGGTGAGACCAAGATGTCAGTCTCTTTCTCGACAGCCAAAGAGTTTCCATGGCTTAAGATGGGCAGCCCTTGTAGTCCTTCGGCCGAAGCCAATGAAGGTGGAAACAGTATCAGGAGAACGAACAAGCTACAAAATTTCATGGTGGATTTGGAGAAACTTTGCACGTTTGTGAGGTTGTTGTATGCCACTTGTGAGGGAAGTCCATAAATAAGCTTCTTGACTGAATGCTTAGAGACTTAACAAAATCAATCTGATGTCCCAATTTCCGGCATAAATTTCAAGTTGTGGTTTAATATTCAATGAACTTGTAGACCACGAGCAGCAGCCATACTTCTGACTTATAAATTTCTAGAAAGTCCAATAAAAAAAATTGGAGGAATTGACTTTCTTATTATGTTCTATATGTAGAAAGCAGCCCTACAGGATTGCAAAATGCAGCTAGGATGATTTGACTAACCTTGTTTTGTCTTGGAGACCAGGTCTTTTCTTTATGATAAACTAGAATCAAATTATAGGATGATCAATTTATTTCTCCACCGGATGATCATGTCTAAGCCTTAAACATTCCAGAAGCAAGCTGGTCTATAAACAAAGATGAAACTGGGTTGCAGAATTTGAGACCGGGAGTTAATTTCCTGTGAAAAAGAATTGATTCTCCTCTCTCAACAGCAAGGTTCAGGCATTGATTTAAAATTTGTAGCCCTCTCATTTCTGCTAAAGCAAGTTGCAAAAGGTGAAGACATCAGCATAATATAAGTATAATTACGTTATAGTTTCTGGTGTAGTTTTAATCTAGGAAGGATAGTAATTTAATAGTGGCTGCCATCTCAAGCTTACATAAGAAAGAATCAAAATGGAAGCAAAGGGCATTTTACCATCTTAAGAAATTGAATTTCAACTATTTTGGGAGTCATAAGGTGATGACATAGTTCTAATAGCACATCTACATCCTTTGTCAGACATTTCCCTTTCAGGCCAGGCTTATTTTTGTATGTGGTTGACTTTCATTTCCTGGGGACTTGGAGCCTTTACATTTCCTGTCTAATTTCAAAGGTAAATGAATGTTTTCTGTTGCGGGCACATTGTTTGTGTTAGGAATATGCTTGTTCGTGCGTATGCGCGCGCTTGATGTATCATATAAGAGACCATGATTAGTAACCACTTGATTCAATAAGAATTTAGCAGTGATTCAGCTTGGAGACTATCAAGTCCACCACACAATAGATTAACAAAGGTGTGACGCGATTTGTTAAGTACAGTCTGTATTTCAGCTTGAACCATGAGACAGTTTTTGATATTACAGAAAATGCTAATAAAAGATATTATAACATTGTCCATCACCAACTTCAAAATTGGACACAAAATACTCAGAGTGGGAAGAAAAAAGACGACCTAACACAAATTTGTTTCCAGTATTAAGACAACACAAGCTTGACAATTGACCACTTCTTTTGTGCATGATGTAAATTCCATGTTCAAAGGGATAGACAATATTCACATGTAGGAAGCTTACTGGCTGCCTGGAGACTCCATTTTACAGTCATCTTGACATTCAAGAAGGGCTTGGACTATGGAATCCATAGTTGGCCTCTTGTTTTTATCTTCTTCCACGCAGGATATACCAAGTTCAACGAGTGTTGCTGCCTGGTTCCTGCTAAATTGCCCATTCAATCGCAGATCCACCATTTCCTCTATCCATGAATTCTCACCGCACTGAATTTTTCTTTTTGCTACTCCGACAAATCTCACCAGCTCTGATTCCTGATTATCACCGTCCTCTTCAACCCAACTTGAAAGCCTAATACCTTTCACTATCTCTAAAATCACAACTCCATAACTATAAACATCAACTTTTGCAGTGATGGGTTGATTCAGAGCCCACTCTGGAGCCATATAGCCTTTTGTTCCTCGAATCCGAGAAAATTCAGAACCATTGCTGCCCCTCTGAGACAACTTGGCTAACCCGAAATCTGCAATCTTAGGTTCGAAGTCACTGTCCAGAAGGATGTTTTCAGGTTTCACGTCACAATGTATAACCCATTCTAGACACTCATGGTGAAGATATGCCAAGCCCTTAGCGGTCCCTAAAGCAACCTTAAACCTTTCCTTCCATCCGAGAAAGTTCGGTGCAAAAAGATGCTTGTCCAGAGACTGATAAACCATGTATTCATATACTAGTAGTTTGTGTCTACCCTCTGAACAGAAACCCCACATTTGGACTAGATTCATGTGATAGCTTTTTCCAATTGTGCTCACTTCAGCCCAAAACACTTCTTCAGCTTGACCCAAATCTCCCAATCTCTTCACAGCCACAACCCTTTTGTCGGCCAAAATGCCCTTATACACAGCTCCAGACCCTCCTCTTCCCAGCTCTTCCTTGAAATTCTTGGTTGCCTTTTTAAGCTCTCCATAGCTAAACCTCCTAAATCGACTAGTTATCACACCGTAACCATCTTCTACAGCAGCTGGCCTGCCATGTCTTCTAAACAGCCACCAACCTGATAATAGGAAAAGAATCTCAATAACACCAATAGAAGAAGCAAACCAGTAGAGATAAACCCATCTCTCTCTCTTTTCATTACTGTCATACATGGAAGGGGACCCCACCATAACTATAGACGGTGAAGACCTGCATACCGGACTAGTGACATTTAAAATGGCAGGTTCAGATGCCTCCTCATTCACTGGCAATTTTAGATAGACACTGCCTGGAAAATTTGGAGACCTGTAACCATTAAAAAGTGCACTCTTGGCATAGCAAACTCCTTCACCTGTCAGCCTATAGCTAAATGCTTGACAGGCACAATCCTCTGAGCAGATTTTCATGCAAGATTCCCTTGAAATTGATTGAGTGTAACTAAGATCAAATCCATAATAATCTACTTGTGGGACCTGCACAAATTTTACCTGCTGAGACTTCAAACAGGTCTGATTAAACTTAGGTTTGCAGCCTTTGTTCCAATTACCAGGGTCCACGACTTCATAGCCAGGCGGGCATGAACACTTAGGCTCTGGTGTATGCACACAGATCCCATTTCTGCCACAAATTCCATGCACCTTACACAGCCTCAACATAGCTTCCCATGATACCACCCATAATCCAGTCAAGTTGTTCAGGCTATAAAGCCTGAGATTCCCATCATAGTCCATAGTTAACCTCCTTTTAATTCCCAAACCCATGTCAGAAGCACTGAATTGCAATTTATCACTTGATGAAAAGTTGCCCGTTTCATCAAACACAGCAATTCTGCTACTATTATAGTTAGTCCTACCACTTTGGAACACAGAATTATCAGGATCAGGCCAGTACAGGCTTGAAATATCAGGGCCATCATAAATCAAATTCAAAACATTATTGCTATCAAAAAAGAAACTAAAATACCCAGAAGCAAAAGTCCCTCTACCAAGTCTAGAAATCAGTCTCATGCTCTTTGTGAAGAACTGATTTGGAAGCAGTGTATCAGTAGGAAAATCAAAGCTTTGCCATAGAATTCTACCGTGAGCGTCTTTCAGAACAAGGTTGCCAGTGTCCAAAAGCTCTGCCTTGCTGACAGCAGTTGAGGTGGTGTTGGTCTCCCAAACAATGGAGCGGTCAACGTCAGTCAAGACCATGGCACCATCAGGCATCACAGAAACTCTTGAGCCTTTGCCATTGACAGGTCTGTCCCTATTAGCAGTCCAAATGACAGTCCTGTCCTTGGAATAAGTGAACCAAATTGACAGCCAATACGCATTACCTCCCGCGTTCTGGAATCCACAAGTGAATGTTTCGTCTGGTGAGATAAGGATGTCTGAATCATGTTCTACTGATAGAGACGAGCCTCTGGGCAATAAGTTCTGGGTCTTTGAAGCTGCAAAAGGGATGGTTACATAGAGGAAAAGGACGAGGACAGAAGTGAGTTCTAGAGACTTTTTTGGAGTTTGGAATCCCATGTTGCAGATATTTTGTGGTTTAAGGTTCGGAAAATAGGATATCAGTAGTTTAAGGTTTTTTGCAGTGCAGGGCAGGGGAACTGCTGTTCGGAAAAACAAAACATGGGACCCCCATGTTATTAAATCCATATTTTGGTCAACATTCGGCAATAAGAATTCGCACATTTTGGATTGCTCATTTGACGGGTTCCCAAGTTTCCACGAATGGAATTAGAGAATAGAAGTCGAAGTGCTTCGGGTGTCAAACATTGGCCATTATCTGGTTGCCAGAAGACCTTACTAGCCCAACAAATGCATTCCTGTTTTTTTTTTTTTTTGAAGTTTGGAGCCAAGAGTTCCCACGAGAAGGATCTGATTTGAGAAGTCCCAGGTCTACAAAGAGTCCCATCCTCTTTAGACCTCACTGATCTTCCCCAGATTTTAATACCACGTGAGGGCACATCCAATGGCTTCAATATGTTGATTGGCTTAGTTTAATTTTTGGATTTAAAGTAAGTTTGGATAAAAAGATATTAAAAATTTCGTTTTTATTCTTGAAAATAAATGCAAAAACAATCTAATCCAAGTCTTCGATATTTTACCATAAAATCGAAGGGAAAAACAGGACTTTTATCTGCGCTTTTCTTGCAAGATAATACCAGAAAAAATCAGACGCACAATCTCTCTGTTTTGTGGTCGCCGCCTTTTGGTTGCCCAAACAGACTTCAAGACTGCGCGTCGTAACCAATTCAAATAGCAAGAAGACACTTTTTCAGAAAATAAAAGAAAAAAATAGCCAGAAGACAAGAAGAACAGTAACTAGCAGTCGCCCACGTTTTTTCAGTTGTTCATACACTGTTTTCTTTTTGTCACTGACGCAAGCACCGCCGCTGATTAAAAGCATATGCACATTTGATCACGCTTCAAATCTTTGTTTCTTCCTTCCTTTTCCTTATTTTTCTTTTGTTCTATCTCGTCATTATTCGTCTTTGCCTAATCACAGAATTATGTCACAACACCCTCCCTGTATTACACATGTTGCATCTTGACAGCAATCCAATCCCTAGTCCCTCAAAGAATAACTGTACAAACAAATAATTTTACAAGGAAGTAACCAAGCAAATCACCAGTACAGGGTAAAAAGTCTAAACTTGTTCTACGGCAGGCATTGTTGATCCTCACATTTGAGAAGTGCCATCCTTTGTGATCGTGAATGACTTTGCCTATTTTTCAGGATATCAATGTAAGTACGAAGCCTGTACCGGTCCGAATTTGTAAGAGAAAACGGAGGATTGACGATGAGGGATGGCGCTTCCACCAGAAGGAAAATCAGCAACCGCGCTGCTTTGGAATAAAAAACACTTGCACTTTCCATGTCACCCATGAGCTCATCAACCTGCCAGCCACGAATAAAAACTGTTTTCAGTTTATTTCCTAAACAATTCAGTTTAAAGGTTCGTGAACTACTAATATTTGTGAATTTCCAGAAAACAGTAACACATACTTATGTATTTGTCTTTGCTATGCCTCTTTATATTTTGTTGGCATCATAGTTATATAATACACTGCCTAATAAAAAAGTTAATAAACAAAGACAAATCGTCCTGTCCAAAAGAGAAAAGGAAGAACAAATCATTGTCCAAACTCCAAATGCATCAGATTCAAATTGAAAAGCTCACCCCTCCGTGTCTTCCCAGAGCAAGGGCAGATTGAAATATTTTCTCCATTGCATCAGGCATCGCTGTATTTCCTGCAAGGATAATGGGTAAACATGTAACCGAAATTTTATACAACAAAAAAAAGAAGGTTATGTTCCTTCTGTATGATAGATTTCTCCACTGAATACGTATATTTCAACACAATTCTCCAGCAAAAAGCTTATTGGCACAGATAGTTGATGATTGACATGGTTAGACAACGAGCAGACACAATTGCTTCCATCTAATAAGAAGAGATGACAAGTTCCATTCTTGATCCAACAAATGAACAAACTGGTGTAAAGAACCAATGACATACAAAAATAAATAAATGAAGAACTTCCCGAAATTCATAGAATGACAATCAGGATATTGATGCATACCAGGTTCAATAGCCTTGGCCAGTTCTTCAGCATGCTCAACTTCTCGTAGAAACTCTCTCTCAATCTGGATGGAGATACGCTCTTGCCCAGCAAAAACAGCACAATCTTCACTATCAGGAGTCCCATGCTTCTTGATGCTGCTTCTCCTCAATCTGGAGTTCTCTTGGCTTGGACTTCCTTCAACAGCTGAGGCAGCTTGTGTATGGCAAAAATGCAGCGCTTGCTTCCAAATTGCAAGAATAACAAGTTGGATTGAGAATGCCTCTAGTTGACAACGTGCCTCAATCTACTCCAGTAACAATGACAACATACAAGAACATGGACTATGTTAGACACAGTAGTGAACATATAGTTGTAGCTGCAAACAACTTTTCTATTACATGAAGGGAAAGAAATAGGAGAGATTGAAGAGAGAATTGCTCTCCTTTTCTATTGTTAAGTTCGATGGCCAAAAATATTGAATGTTTGTAAAAGTTATCATGCATTTGTGGATGTGCAGGAAATTCTCCTTTCCTATGTTGTGAATGCTCTAGTTACTCTAATCAATGATTTCCCAACTTGCAAATTATGGAAATACCAAAAAAAAAAGAGAAACTGATACGTCAAAACAGATGAGACCTTAATAATTTACCTTCTCATTAACTAATTCTTTTATAGCAGATGCACAATGCTGCAATGACTTAATTCTAGTCATGCAGTGAGTTGATGGCTGCTCCAAAGGATCTATCATATCCATCGATCCCTGAGAAGTCCCCGGAGCAGAGCTTGGGCTTCCTGAGCTTCTAATGCGGCTGATGTTGTTACTTGTAGGACCAATTATTGGCATGGGGGCACTTGGTGTAGGATTGACATCAAACAATCTTTGTGTGGGACTCTCCAATTTGTATGGCATGTGGGTTGGTTTGGAAGTACTCACTAAAGAAGATGTTGTATCTAAAGGTGGTCCAGAAACAAGAACATAATCTTGATCTATTGATTCCTCTAAATCTGCAACTGTTCCACACAGAGTAAGAAACAAAAGCACCTCAGTATGCATTTTGAGTTTCTAAAATACAAGTACTAAGAAGAGAACTCTTGGTACCTCTTGATTGGACGTTCCCTAGTCTTTGGTCCATTGACTTTGGAGGTTCACTTTGTTTTTCATTTGATATTTTATTTATGCCAGGCCTAAAAGTGGCATTCTCTACACTATGTCTGGCACCACTATATCTGGAATTATAATCCATGTCATTCAAAATGTTAGACATTGTCTCCCTTTTATCAACTCTTGTATTGATAGAAAATCCATATGTGGATTTCACAGAGGATCTCCTCCCAGAAAATGAAGGGCTCCCCTCAGGACCGCTAGAATCATCATCCAGAAGGAATGGCAGACAATCGTCCTGAGAATTGTCATCTGTGTTCTGTATGGAGTTGCTTTCTGACAAAGGAGAGCCATCTACTGATCTAGAAGACCTGCTCCGGCATATCACATACCATTTCATAAACTGAGAAGAAACAAACTAAGACCAAAGAATTGAAACCTTTCTTATCACATACCTCAATGGTTCTGCTTTCCACTGGGAAAGGAATTGATGATTAAAGAACTCCTCAAATGTTAACCGTTCCACTGTATATACAAAGGAGAAAGAGAAGATTTACAAACTGACATGAGATTCTGGATACCCATTTGGGAGAAAATTTATCAACAGACAACATTGTCACAACTCTACTACATTCACATTTGCATTTTCTTATTCCCCCATTTCTTTTTAGCTTCCAACTTCTTAAACGCAGAAGTTCCCACTTACACAACATATGTCAAGTCATACCTGGATTACGACGCAACAATTTCTGGCACAAATCTTTGCAGTTGGCGCTTAAGTCCTTGCTGTCTGAAGGAAACTGCAATTCAGTTGATTTCACAATGTTCTGAAGCAACTGTGTAGCACCACATAGAAAACAGATTGGTTAAGGCAATCCTAAAAGCAATAAACTCAGCTTAATTCAGGTTGAACATGACCATGAACAGTTATGGAAATGGAAGGTTCCACTAATAAACAATGTAGGAAGCCAATTAGCGGCATGATCAAAAAAATGCCAGACAAACCTGTATCTGATTGTTTCCTGTATATGGGGTTTTCCCAGTCACAAGCTGAAATAAAATGGCACCAACACTCCAGAGATCTGCCTGCGTATTCAGTTGAAAGTTAATAGGAAGAAGCCCATGAAAGAATCAGAGGTGCTTTACATTTTTTAGTAGATGTCACCTTTGCGTCATACTTCTGGAGTTGCATTATCTCTGGAGCCATGTAAAGGGGTGAACCGCACAAGGTTTCAGCTAGGCCTCTAGGTTGCAGAGATCTGACAACAAAGAAGCAATCTTCTAAGTTCATAACATAAATGAAACAAAAGTTGTTTCAGTAATAATCTTTGCAAGCAACAAAAACACATATTAAAATACCTTCTGAAGATATTAGCAGCGTAAAAAGAAAAGGCATGATATCTCTCAAAAAGAATGCTATTTTGGTTTGTCAGGTATAACCACTTGGAACAGGCAGTTAAAAGAAAAAATTAATTTGCACAATACTGTTGAGAATAGCTCGCCGATATTTATGAGCCACATTCACCGCAACGTGCATGGAGTCACATTAAATCAATAGCGTGTTATTAGATTAGACTCCTGTTAGAATCAGTTCAAGCAAACACTTTCAACAAAGAAAGCAAACACAAACGCGTGCAAATAGACACCCATTAGAATAGATTCAAGCCAATACTTTTAGTTATAGAATTCTTCTACCACAAAGATAAACATAGAAATGAGGAGGAAATTACCTCGCAAATCCAAAATCTGCTATTTTAAGAACTGCATTATTATCACTAGTGGACAGTAGCAGATTCTGTCACAAAAATTATTTCACGTCAGAAATGGAATAAACCACTAGAGTACATCTCCACATGGACAATACAAAGAGACGCCAGACCAAACAGTTATCCGAACATCATCTAACAAACAGATATCCATTGCTCTACATCGAAGTTCTATAACGTGCACTATTTTCCTAAAACGAGAGCTCGCCCTTCATCGCTTAGGAAGCCTTCTGAGCTATTGTACAACTACAACATCAAAACTAGGATCAGATCGAAGCCAAACCTGCGGTTTTAGATCCCGATGTATAAGATTATTGTCTCGAAGAATTTGCAGACCAGCAGCTGCGAAGCAAAAAATTCAGAAATCACACTTTCCAGCTGAGCTACTATCGATGCGACAAATTGGAATGCATCAAAGGTTAACAAGAAATACCTAGTTGCTGCATGAAGTGCTTAGCAATCGTTTCGGGCACTCTTCCATGTCGTTGAATATACATAGAAAGATCACCGCCTTTACAGTACTCCAATACTATGTGAATTCTACCAGGAGCCTAATTAAAAACATCGACAAAAGGCCACGAATTTAATACACAAATCCTTAAATAGCAACTAATTCAAAGCAACCAAACAACAACCTTTAAAAAAAAAAGAAGAAATGTAACCAACCTCGATAATATCGTGTAATCGAATGATGTTCAGATGATTAATCCTCTTCAGAATATAAATCTCCGACATAAGACTGTCTTGCAACTTCTTGTTAAGCCGCCCGGTGGCGATCTCTTTTATAGCCACCTCCGTGCCGTGGACCCGGTGCCGCCCGTGCCACACAACCGAGAATGAACCCGACCCGATTTGCCGACCGACGACGTAGTCCCCGACAACTCTGCCCCTCCCCCCCGACGCTTGCTGAGCCATGTCTTAAGGCACCGGAAACCCTAGGATCCGATTGGATCTTTTCGAATGTCCGACCCGAATTCGGATGATCCGATTGGCTGAATAGAAACAAAAGATGACGATGACGATAGAGTGAGACAGGGGGGAGGGAGAGAAAGAAAGAGGGGGTTGAATTTAATTTAAGGCTTGTGTTAGGGTTGATTTTATATTTGTCGGGATTTAATTACTGTTGTCGTTATTGGATTAGACAACGTTAATAATTGCGTGAGTAGTGGAAACATAAATAATTGAGAATTACGTTGGTGTTGGCTTACAAGAATAAATAAAAGGGCAAGCAGC
>STGP01000757.1:911-11308 GCA_004918865.1 Caryocar brasiliense | reverse complement strand
ATCTAGATAAATAAGGAATATATGAATATAATAAATGGGTTGTGTTTGAGTTAACCCATTTAATATTTTACCTAAAAATCAATACGACACGAACACAATCCACCAACTCAAATTGCCACCCTAATTAATTATAATTAATAGTCGATAGAGATAATAAAACATATTTTTTGAGTCTCAAGTTTACGTTTTTAAATTAAATGATTTTACTAATATAATATCAGAGTCTCACTTATTTATTTAATTAATAATATATTTTTTTTGACAAAAGTTTGACGTGTTAAATCAATTATATATACTTTGTTCTTGTCCTAAGAAATTCATCACATTTTGTGCATTGCATTCTTAATTATGCGAAAGAATCAAATAGCGAGGAAATGTGATAAAGCATATTGATTGTACATAAATCCACTTCTTTATTTTTGAGAGGGTTAAAATAAATAATTATGATTAAAATAAATAATTCACCATTATTTTATGGGACATGAGCAAATTTCTTTAGTTATTAGTTTAAAAAAATTGGACATATTGTAGTGGTACATTATATAAAAATAAAAAGAATAAAAAAAGTTATTGTATTTTTGTGTGTATTTAAAGTAATACATTGTACTAATTTCTATATTTGAAAAAAAGTATGTTAATGTAGAACTGAATGAATTTGGATCATTCATGAGGGTTTAATCCAATTATTATATTTTTTTGGCAAGAGAGTCTTATATCAATATATGTTTAATTGAAAGGTTATCAAATAATTTAACAAAAAAGATGTATCTTTTTATGGATGAAAGAATGAATGCAAAAAGGTGCATGCATTAATAGATATGTCCCATATGAAAAGGGACACATTTTGATATGAATAGATGTATGAAATCTATATAATCTACATAAGAGAATTATTTCTCTTGACGAAAAATTTTCTAGACAAATGCTTCTGCAGAAAATAACTTACCAAAAACTTACACTAAACTAGAGGGTTTAGACAAGGGGTACAAAAAGTGTATTTGCTTAATTCTTTCTTCTCTTATGATTTCTTTTCATCAAATTCTCTTGGAATAATTTGATTTCTACTTTGAGATAATATCTAAACTCTGAATCATTAGTGTAATTCGTATATAATGTAGTGATTACACTAAGGACTTATCATTCAAGTGGTACTTGAGTAGATCTTAGGTATAACATACCTTTGGTTCATGTTTAATGTATATGTGCATTTTGATCTTAGAAATTATGGTTTCTAAGATGAAACTCTTATTTTCCAACATTGGTATTAGAGCTCTTTTACTTATTTTCAAGTTTTCTAATATAATTAGGACATGAATCACATGATTTAGATGTTAATTTTATGCATATGCTTGTAGAACTATTATGTTATGCAACTGTTGAATAAGGTATATTTGATTCAACTTAAAATCATACATGTTATAATTTAATGAACACGATTTATGTTTTTGGAGCGCATGAAATATGGAGTATAACGTGCCTCTATTTGTGATTATTTTGATTCATGCATGTGGGGATATAGATCTCCAAAGATAGCAAGTCAAGAATATCATTAACGTAGCCTTTTATATGTTCTTGAATAATTGATCACAATTAATGCCTTTAACGTTGATCAATCTGAATATGAGATTTGTAGATAATAAGTCCATAAGAATGTTTCTAGAGAAAATGGTAAAATAAGTCATTATCTAAAGTGGAATATGGGCAAGCCAAATTTCTATAAATCTGTAGAATTCCACAAAATTTGATAACAACACGGGCGTGTTATCTTACACGGGTAGACTGTGTAGTCTTCTGTTTCTCCGAAAATACATTTTGGATTTACATGAATAGGCTATGTAATTTATAGAAATTACACAGGCAAACTGTGTTTTGTTTTTGTTTACATTTTCTAAAGAAAAATTTACACAGTCAAGTCATGTAAATAAAAATGGTCATGTCATAAAACACGGGCAGATCGTGTAAACCTAAAAAAATTACATGGGCTGTGTAAATGCCACAAAATTGAAAAATACCTTACACAATCTAACTGTGTAATCTATAGGGATTACACGGCCTGACTTTGCAATTCATTCTCAAAGATTTTTTTAAAATTTTTTAAGGGGTTTGTTTCTAATATGTTTAAAGAAGCATATTTTTGGTTAATAAAGGGATTAACGTTAGAAATTGAGATTAAAAAGGTTTAAATCTTCATGATTTTAAGTTCATGACTTGAAATTCAATACTTGTTTAAATTATTGACTTGATCTTGGATTTGTATAATTCAAGAAAATGTATCATTATATAATAAATTACGTTGAATATGTTGTATATTAGAACTTTGGATGATAATTGGGAACATAGTGAACTTTCAATTGTAAGTTTAATGTGCAATATATATTAGTATAATTGATATATGTAAAGATATGTATGTATATGAATTAGGCTTATCTATTTTTGCAAGAATATGTCTCATTTGTGTATAAATTTTATATCAATATATGTTTAAAAAGTAAGAGACTCTAATAGCTCTTAGCATAAATCCATGGTTGTACCTAAAGTAGACACCTCTCGATATAGACGATAATGAGAATATTATAAGGCTTAGAAGTATGTATTACGTAGCTAAATAGCATATATGAAGATATCATGTATGAGTTTAAAAAATGTAATGTAGTAAGGGACATGTGGTCAACACTAAAGAAAATTCGGTCATGTTTTAGTAACTTAATTTAGGGAGCTTCAGTTTAAGTTATGGTACTTAAAAGAAGTGCTCTGATTACTTAATATGGAACCACCTTCACCATATGTTGAATATGGTGAATAAGTTATGTAATGTTGATCATGTGTTGACAAATAAGCAATAAATCCAAGTAGTGATTAGTTCACTTATTGCAAAGTTGAAAGCATATATAGATACACCTAACTAACGAATGTTAATGTAAAGACATTTAAGGATGCTATAAGTTATCTTAAACTCAAAGAAAAGTGCTTTGGGTTGATAAGTTAGATGTAAGAGCCAATACTTCATTATTTTATTTTTTGACATATATGTTTCTATAAATTGAGGGTTATGCATGATACTATTTATCTCATCACTTGCATCAATGCTTTTACTCGATTTGGTTATGTTTATTTGATTTCTCACAATTTTCAAAGTGACAAGTTGCTTTGTTAAGTTTATGAACTTAGTTGAGAATCAATTAAACGTTTAAATACAAATATTTGTGAATTGATTAAAGAAAAGAATATTTATTTGATAAATTTAAACAAATATGTGATGAAATAGGGAATAAAGCATCAGTTGACTATTCTATATGCACCACAACGAATAGTGTTGTGCGAAAAGAAGTAATGAAACCTTGTTATAAATGGTTAAGTCCATAATGGGATAAGCAAGTTTATCAATCACCTATTAGGGTGATGCGTTACTTACCACTGATTATGTACCTAACCTAGTGCCTTCATATTTGTGCCAGTCTTTCCCACCATTTTTGGAAAATTAGGTCCAAGGGTAAGACCATGTATCTTTGTTAGATACGTTGAAATGTCAAAAGGGCACATGTTTATAGGTGGACCCCAAAAGTAGTATTGTAATTGAGATAGAATCACGTAATGTCATATTTGGAAAATAAATTTCCTAAAATTGGGCAAGATAAGTTGAAACTTATCTTTATTTGAAATGGAAGATTAGCTAGCTTCCACTTCCTAAAAGCAAATGGATTCTTTTCCAAGTGAGAATACTTTGGATGAAGTGGAATTAGCTCATAATATTGCCGAAACTTAATGTGAGTTCATTTAATGAATTTGATCCTAGTGGGAGTAACATAAATCATTGATGACGAATTAATAAATCAATTTCAACTTTGTCGACTAGCTCATCGTTGTTTTGAGATTGAAGATAAAGCATTCATGATTATTCCATAAGATTATGCCCTATGAGATGAATGGATTAAATTGATGGAGAAAATGATGAACCAAGCTATGGGATTTGGTTGATGAACCAAGCTATGGGATTTGGTTTTGTTTTATCTATGGGACATAAGGCTATTAGGAACTAAATGGTTCTTAAATGCAAGCATATTAAGATAAAGTATATTGTTACATAAGACATGGCTACAAATTAAGAAATGAACTTAAAGTATAGTTCTACGCAAAATATAATAGCAAAACCTATTATGAAATATGTTTATATTAGAAATGATTGTTTTTAAATTTTCTTAGATGTTTGTGTACTTGTATTTTATATATTTCCCAAACTATGTTTATGTGATGTGTATTATTGTGACTAATATAAATGAAAGTCTATATTTTAATTGTTATTTTATATACATTTGTGTTTATATTTATGTTGTATACATAAACATGTTATGGATAGATTATGTCAGACAGATATAAGATTGACCTTTCACACAGACAATCGCCTTCATAATCTGTGTGATTGATGAAGATGAGACAGTTATAAACTTATTATTTTTTAGAGTGATAATAATTAGAGCTCAAAGTTTATAATACGATTGTCACCTAATGAGGTTTTGTGTTTAGTTATATGTGACTTGATATAGTGATACGTCTTAATGTCAGATGTAAGTTCTGTTATTTGATTAGTTAAGTAGACATGTGAACCTAAAATTAAACATTATTATGTTTGAACTATCATCTTCATAGTATTAAATTTGTATAGACATACACCCCATGGGAAAGAGGATAATACTATGATAGTGTTTCATACCACGTATGTGTAATTTTAACTAATAAGGGCAATACAAGTTTAATCTCTACTTGTTATTATGTGAAGCTTTGAAGGTTATTAGTAATCTTCATTGAGTACCCTCACAACTCCAATCAATTACTTAAGACTTGATTCAATGATCGTTATCTTAGATTATTGCCAAAGGATTATGAGTGATACTGTTCGGTGGGACAATTCTTAAAAAGTGAATTGATTTGAGGATTAAAGGATTGTGAGAAGAGAAATATCAATTTTTGAGCTCGATCACATTAACGTATCATAAGTCATGTACGCGAAAAGAGATTATGAGAGATAATATGATATAACAATCTAAAGAACTAGCATACTAAGTCTACTCTAAGCTCTATTTTTCGAGATGTTATATCATCCTAACAGGTGATTAATAAATGTGTTCTTGAGGTATGCACATGTCATACAGTTTATTTATTAAATATGATATAGTAAAAATTAAAATGAGAGTTAACCTATTATGTGTGAGTAAGAGATGAAAGAATTTTGACCACTCATGAGGGTTAATCCAATTATTGCACTTTTTGGTAAGAGAGTCTTGCATTAAGATATATTGTTTGATTGAAAGGTTACCAAACAATTTAATAAAAGAGATGTATCTTTTTATAGATGAAAGACGCACACAAAAAGGTGCATGCATTAATAGATATGCCTCATATGAAAAGGGATACATCTTAATATTAATAAATAGATAAAATTTATGTAATATGTATAAGAGAATTAGTTTTCTTAATGAAAAGTTTTCTAAAGAAATGCTTCTGTAGAAAATAACTTACCAAAAACTTACACTAAACTAGAGGGTTTAGACAAAAGGTGAAAAAAGTGTATTTGCTTAGTTTTCCTTCTCTTGTGGTCTCTCTTCATCAAATTCTCTTGGAGCAATTTGATTTTTACTTTGAGGTAATATCTAAACTATGAATCATTAGTGTATTTTATGTACAATGCATGTAATTACATTGGGGACTTTTGTTTCAAGTGGTATTTGAGTAAATCTTAGGCAAAACATAACTTTTATTCATGTTTAATACATATGTGTATTTTGATCTTAGAAATTATGGTTTCTAGGATGAAAATCTTGTTTTCCAATAGAAACTAATATCTAAATAAGGGTATTATAATCATAAATAATAATTAAACATCGTATTTATAGTTCGGATTCTAATTATGGTTTTTTATAATTTTTCTTAATATAATAGTATCTGATCTGAAAGGTATACTTATATCTCTCACATCATCCTCAGACTCAAAGCAAAGACACGAAAATCAACTTGAATTTTGAACATAGATAAGTGAATTATCTATGTGAGTAAGGCTAAATGAAAATATCTATAAGTTGTGTACAGATGGTGATGAAAGGTCATTGGTGACATTGTGAATCGACGAAAGAAAGTCAAGTGAAGAAATCTAAATAGAGGTATAACTACCTGAAAATCAGAACAAAGTCGAGCAAACAACAAAATAAGTCTATTATTAAGAAGTCTAGATAGAGATAGAGCTATTTAAAAATTGGAACAAAGTTAGACAAACAACAAAATAAGGCCACCAATGGAAACTTTAGACAGAGGTAAAGCGATCTAGAAACTAGAATAAAGTCGTACGGAGGTGAAATAAGATTGTCAATATATCGGTAACAATGACATGAAGTTGTTCCAGGTGATAACATTGGGATGAGGATATTACAAGAAGTTGAGTCGGCCTAGTAAGGCTCCACTGAAAAATTCAATGATGGTAACCTTGAAATATAAAGGTTATAGAGATGGGTGGTGCTCAACGGAGCACATTGAGGACTTTGATACATGAGTAGAAGATAATAGAAGATTGTCAATGAAGTGAACTAAGACTGTCGATAGTGATATAGGCAACAAAGTAAGGTCCTTATAAGATTTAAGAGAGAACAATTTTTTAAAATAATTAAAAAAATAAAGAATAAATATACTAATTTTTTTAAAATAATTCTTTAATTAAAAAATTAAAGAAGGTATAGAAACGATAGTTTGACTCAGTAAGACTCTAATACCATGATAAAAGAATAAAAAGAATAAGAGAAAATATTGTACATTGTACTTGATTATATACCTAGAAAAAGTATACTAATATAGAACTAATATATAAGTGAGAATTAATATCTAAGTAATAATATTACAATGATAAATAATAGTTAAAATTTGTACTTATAGTTATAGGATCATAATATTTTCTAATACAATATAGTATTTGATATGAAAGTTAATATTATCACTAATAGTGACAGTAATGCAATAATTTTATCTGCATATAACAAATACAGATAAATATTAATTTAATTAAAAATATATTTTAAAATTTTATTGGCGACCTTAATCAATTATACATAAATTAATAAATAAAATTTTAATTAAATATTATATTCTCGTTGCTTATGTAGAATTATTATAAAAGAAAAATGAATTATCATAAATTTCAAAGGACGCGTGAAATTAACTATAAAGTATTTCTTTTTTTCCGAATGTATAAAAAAGAAGCATAGCTTGGCAACTAGAGAAGCATGCGAAAAGCCCTTAAGCCAAGTGTCACGGACCTACATCTTAAGCTTAATATGTTAGTCCATGCAACGCTTAGCTAAGTCCATCTCTTTAACAAGCTAGCCTTTCAATTTGTCATAACAAAAGATGACTAATTAGTGTACGAATCTACTATGGTTGTAGCCTTCATGAGCTCAATTTAAAAAACTAAAGTTATACTATTAATTAAGTTATAAATTATACTAAATGCTTATTTTATGCTATGATTTTTTTTCTAATATACAATCTATATATTTTGGCATTAAGATTAATCTTAAATCTATGTTGTAGCTAAAATTGGAAGTCTTGTAAACTTACTTATTATCATATCAAATTTTTTGGTATATAAGATAATATATTAATCATGGGGAGCTATAAATCTCAAAATTAGTACTCATGATGATCCTACTTCATTTACAGAAGTAATGAATTATGTAAATTCTAATATCTGATATGAAGCCATATAGGAAGATATAAAACCTATGGCTAATAATCAAATCTGGGATTTTGAACTACCAGAAAAAGTTGTAGCCATAGGGTACAAATGAGTTTACAAAACTAAAACAAACTCATTCGGTATTATAAAATGATATAAAGTAAGACTTGTGGCTAAGAGTTTCACTCAAAAGAAAGGTACTAATTACCATAAAACCTTTTCTCAAGTTTCAAAGAAGGATTCACTTAAAACATCAAATGGATATTAAAACATTTTTTTTTTAATGAAGATACTGAGGAAGAGGTTTTTATAAATCAGTTTAAAGGTTTTTGTGTTACAGATGGTAGTTATTTAGTTTGCAAGTTAAAGAAATCTATATATAGATTAGAACAAGTTTTACGTTAATGGTATATAAAGTTTCATTATGTCATAACTTCTTAGGGTTTTACAATAAAAATTGTTGACCAATGACCTTAAGGTTAGTGGGAGCAAATATATGTTTTGTCTTACACATAGATGACATATTGCTTGCACGTAATGATTTAAGGATACTATATGAAATTAAAGGTTTGCAATCGCAAAATTTCAAAATAAAAGATATGGGTGAAGCCTCTTATGTCAATGGCATAAAAATTCATAAAAACATGTCTTAAAAGATATTAGGTTTGTCTTAAAATGGTTATATTAAAAAATATTTAACATAAGTTCAAGATGATCAATTGTTCATCAACTATAGCACCGTTTATTAAAATAGACAAATTAAGTCTTGAACATTGTCTAAGAAATGCTTTGGAGCAAGAAATGATGAAAGATAATCATATGCATCAAGAATAGATATTGCATTTGTAGTAAGAATGTTAGGTAGATATCAAAGTGACCTAGGTCAAGAACACTAGAAAGCTGCTAAAAAGGTTATGATATATTTGCAAGGAACCAAGAATTTTAAGCTTACATATAGAAATTTTTATCATTTAGAGGTAGTTGGCTATTTAGATTTAATTTGTTGGACTTATGGAGAAGTAGCATACGAAACTACTGTACAAATATTATGGTTAAGAAATTTTATCATAAGTTTCAAGGTTATACATAGTATTTCACGATCATTAAAGATTTACTGTGATAATTTAGTAACAATTTTCTTTTCTAGAAAAAGAAAAAACAAAAGTGATAATCGTAACAAACATATTAATATGAAGTGTTTTGTTGTTAGAGATTATGTTAAAAAACATATAACTACCATTGATCTACACATATAATTGTAGATTTTATGACTAAAGAATTGCTGACTATTTCATATAAGGATCATATGGAAAATATGATATTTTTAGGCTTATTTTAATTAGTTTTGGATTTATGACTTTTGTTTATATTTGAGGTGAATTCTGCATATAAGGTTTTCTGATTTATTTCATCTCATTATTTTGGACAATAAATGGAATTAGTTATACTAAAGAGTTTCTATTCATTAAGATTAATTAATTAATTAAGTTTTTACTTTAACATTGTAATATATAAAAGTTTAGTAGCTCAATTCATTAGCAAATATTGTCCGCTCTGGGCTCACTGACTTGCACAGTTTTATTCCTCTATGTGTGCCCCATTTTACACGAGGAAAATGCATCTACCAAGAATAAGCAAAGTGTTATCTCACATTGACAAAGTGAGATGAGGAAACTAGGCTTATAAGTGAACAACGCTTTTATTACTGGTAGACACCTTATGTGGAATGGGGGATACGTAGAGGAATAAAACTATGTAGGCTAGTGGGTTTAAAACGAACAATATCTGTTAGTGAATTGGGTTATTACGTGAAATAGTATCAGGGCCACTTTGCTTTATCTCTTGAGCAATATCAGAATGAGCTGCCTCTTGAGCAAGGACACTTCAGTCCAAAGAGGAAAGGGCTTGGCAAAGTGTTAAGGCAATAAGTTATAAGACTATTATCAATAAAATAAAGAGAAAAATACGTGAGTTTTGTATATGATTTCTATTACTCGAATGACACAGGTGAATAAGAGGCATATTAATAAAGTTTTCCACTATTGTCAAAATTAGGTATGCGCCTCAACTAATTATGTGATTATATTCCAAATTAATATATAAGATCTTAGGTGATATTTAAATATCTTATCATAATTGTAATTCATTTAAGAGTTAAAAAAATTCTTAACTTTTCTAATATAGAACTTGTTTGATAAACAAAATTTAAGTGGATTTTTTCATTTTTATATTATATTATACATATTTATAAGAAATAAATAATTAATTTTCAGTTAATTATATTTATATTTTTTATTAAAAATGAAATTATTAGTAGAAAAATACTCTATTAAATAAGCTCATAATACATAACATTTTATTTACATTCAAATAAAATTAAATTAAAAGTTAGAAATGCTTAAAAAATTACAAAAAATATATAACTTTATCACTATTATGCTCTCAATTATAATTTTTTTATCTAATCAACTATGGCTAATATAATAAATTTTTGACACTTTAGAACCAACTAAAGCATACACAACTTCAATTTTTGGAACATAATCCACAACTACAAGGGTGTTTGGAAATCCTGTAGCATAAGAGTGCACTTGTAGATTGCAGCTTCTATTGTGTTGACAAATAGAGGTATTTTTTTGAAGATTGCAATTCACATTTTCTTTCAATATAAATTACTATATTG
>STGP01000751.1:0-15325 GCA_004918865.1 Caryocar brasiliense | reverse complement strand
TATATCTTTTATAAAACCTGTACTGTAAACAAGATGAACCACTCGCATTTTTTCAATTTATAATATTAAAAAAAAAAAGTAAGATATTTGAGAGCTTGTCCTCTCTCCATACCTTATCTCGTTGCATCACAGCACAACGCTGCATCACTTCTGTTCTTGAACATTGCCAATTTGGGGGAAAAAAAATGGATGGTATCCACAAATTTATGAACATCGTAATTCCCATTGCTTCCCTCGTTGCAATCGCCCTGTTGTTGCCCCCATATCTTGTTTTCAAGTTGCTGAGCTACGCAAAACGCTCCATCTTCAGCGAAAACGTGGCTGGAAAAGTTGTGCTCATCACCGGAGCGTCTTCAGGCATTGGCCAGGTACGCCCCAAAACAAAACGTTGGACTTTGACAATTTTTTTCTTCTTACTTTTCTTGTCCTTTATCGATTCCAACGATCTGCTTATTAATTTCTTGTCATTACGCATGTCTGAAAGCATCTGGCTTACGAGTATGCTAGGAGGGGAGCTCGCTTAGCCCTTGCTGCCCGAAGAGAGGACCGTCTTCGAGCGGTTGCCGATGAGGCTCTCAAGTTGGGATCCCCCGACGTTCTTGTGGTCCGAGCGGACATTTCCAAGGTTGAGGACTGCAGGCGATTTGTCGACGAGGCAGTCCAACATTTTGGGCAGTGTAAGTGCAGTATCCGGATTAATTAGACTGCTTGTTTTTTTGTTTTTCTTTGGCATTTTAATGAGTGGGTTCCCTCTCATTTTTTTCAACAAATATACAAATTTGTATGTTCTCTTGTAACAGTGGACCACTTGGTGAATAATGCTGGGATTCCTCAAACCCCTGGCCTGTTTGAAGATTGCACCGACTTCTCTCGTTTGGCAACTGTCATGGTATGTCACTGCCACTACGACCCAACAAGAAGTTCGTGACATACAGGAGATTCGAAATTGAGGGTAGCATAAATAATTAAGTTGATGTTTCGCAGGACATAAACTTTTGGGGTTCACTATATTGCACCCGTTTCGCTGTTCAACATTTGAGGAAAAGCAAAGGGAAAATTGTTGTGGTTTCATCGGTTGCTGCTGGGTTAACTACGCCAAGATTAGGCTGCTACAACGTACGTGCAACTTCTGTAATTTGCCCTCTGGAACCGACCTGCTTCTTTGCTAATGAGTTGGTGATATAATTTGTTATCAGGCCAGCAAGGCGGCATTAATTAGCTTTTACGAAACGTTAAGGGCTGAGCTCCACCCGCAAATCGGGGTAACAATCGTAACTCCTGGGTTGATCCAGTCAGAAATCACAACACCAGGTTTTCTGTCAGAGGTAAGGGAATTAATTTGTTGGTCAATATTTAATTAATGGAAGGCTCATTGATATAAGTCTTCCATAATTCAGGTACATTTCAAAGGTATCCCGATAGAGTCAGCAGAAGGGTGCGCCAAGGCAATTGTGAAGAGCGCTTGCCGAGGAGATACGTACCTGACGGAGCCATCTTGGGCGAAAGTGATGTTTCTCTTCAAGTTGTTATTTCCTGAAGTGTATGAGTGGTATCTGTATTTGTTTTTTACTATTGAATACTTTAAGGGGGGAAAATCTCGTTAAGACCCATATTCATCCACTTTTGGAAAGACTATATTGTACTAATTGGGGATGTATTTGGATAGTCTAAAGTACTTAATTTTAATATAATAGAAAAAATTAAAATTATAAGTAATTAAGAAATTCGAGTTTAATTTAAAATTTTTTAAGTTTAATTTTTTTTACTTTTTTTTAAATATTATAAATTAAAAAAATGTTATGAATTTTTTTTAAAATTTTAGTGAATATTTTAATTTTAATACATAAAATTTAATTTAAAAATATTTTTAATTGCTATAAAATAATTTATTCCCAACTTAAAATCCAACGTCACATCATCTAAACATCGCCCATCGATCTCGACCTTGTACAAGAAATCTCTAGGCCAGTGTCATAAACTGAATTATGTTTAGAAACTTGGAAACTCTCTTCATCACCATCCAATGCAAACGCTTCCTCTCCGTGCACGGCATCATCACCAATGTACAGCTCGTTATCAGAGAATCTTAGCGGGACAAGCAACGCAACAAACCAACAAATTAGGCTCGTAGTTACGACGTTCAAACACGCAAAAAAAAAATAATGCCTAAGAGTTGAATTCCCATCTGATGCAAGCCGGCGGACTTTCTGCCACTTTGAAGACCATACGCCAAGCCGACGATCTTTCCCACTCGGGCACCATGTAGAAAAGGCGACACAATTTGGGGACGGCGAAGACGCCCGTCAGGATGCCTCCGAGGCTTCCTGCTATGGCATGTATGTGGAACACACTGCCATAGGATCGTCGACTTCTTGTAAGAGCTTAATCTTTCTACGGAGAACCATCAGTGTATACCAAGGAACGCTTCCCGATATTATCCCCATTAGTATGGCTGCCCAACATTGCACAACTCCTATCGACAACATGGTAGCGTCAAGCGTTGGCAATATTGCAGGAAACTTTCTGATAGAAAATTTTTTTTTTTAAAAATAATTTTAAAATAAAAATAGTTAAAATTGATTTTCCAAACAAAGTCCAAAATAGAAGTGGAGGTTATTTTGGAGAAATCACATGCTGCAGGAGTCATGCAAACAAGACCATTGATCATCCCTGTACGGCGCCAGTGACAGAAGGTTTCCCAGAGATGGCAAGGTCGAGAAGCAGCCACGTCAATAGGCTGGCGTCGGCGCACGCGTGAGTGTTAAATACCGCTAATAATAATTACTGTTTAAATAATAATTTTTTAAATTAAAAAATAAAAATTATAATATAAAATTATAATTAAATATATAAAATTAAAATAAAAATAATATTAAATTATTTTTATATTATCTTTTTATTATAGCCACAAGTTATACTGGAGCCACGGCTGGACATTAGTCGATGCTGACCGCGAAGGGACCTCCGCCGTTGAATCCGCTCCACCCCAGCCAAAGCAGTACTGCGCCTGCAAGCATCAGAATTACGTTGTTTGGCGGGAACGTCTTCCTGTCCTTCTCTGTTCTGGGTCCCACCTGGAGTTTATTCATTTTAATAAAAAGTTAATATAAAGCTTTTAAATCAACTTCTCTTCGACTTCCTGTGAACAATATATTTATTTTAATTAAAAATTTTTTAAATTTAAATTATACTATAAATTTTTTTAAAATATTTTAAATTAAAAAATAAAAATTAATATAAACTTTGTTGAATTCATTTTAATGTTGTTTTAGTAGATTTTATTTTTTTTATAATTAAGAAAGAATTAAATCTCAAAATTATAATATATACAATTTCAATTCTATTAAGAGTTAAATTTCTCGAAAGAAACCATAAAATATAAGTGGTTAGTAAAAATTCTTTCGTATGATTAACTAGTCAATCTGTCCCGTGGATTTTATTTTAATGTTGATTATTTAGTTTTATTAATTTTTTTATATTTTATAACAATAATGGGTTGTTTGATTTTTAGTTAAATTAATTTTTAATTAACAACTTTATAATTCTTAATTTTTAATTATTATTTTAATTTTTAAAAATATATTTATTATTTTAAAAAAAAAATTTACTACACAATTTTAAATTTTTGGCTAAAAATAAATATTTAAGCTCTTACCCAATATGCTGCCCTGAAGCCAGCAACACCAGCGGAGAGGTGAATAACATAGCCTCCGGAGAAATCAATAACGCCTAGCTTAACCAACCGCTTGGGCTCCATGTACTGAAGGCAGCAACGGTGTACGAAAACGTTAGCCACAATGGCACGAACAACACCCAAGCCCTGAAGTTCATCCCCCCCAGAAGCGCTCCCGCGATCAAAATCAACGTGATGCATGCGAACACGCCTTGAAAGAACACCATCGTCGCCCTCGGGAACTGGCCCAAGAATGCTCTTTCCAGCAACAGCTGGTCATCCAAGGCCACGCCAGGCTGCCCTAGGAAGCACACAAGCTTGTCTCCGAAGGACATTCGGCAAGCCCAGCCCACCCAACACATAATAACCACGGCAAAACGCATATAGAGCCATAGAGGCCGAGTTTATGGCCCATTTCTTCTTGACCATGCTGGCGTAGAGAACAACTAGGCCCGGTATGCTTTGGAGGCTCACAAGTGTGGCTGCGGTGAGCTGCAGTGCATTGTCGCCCTTGTTCATCCACTCTGGGCTGGCCTCATCAGCCACCAGATTAGAGGGAAGCTCCAATCCCTCTTTAATTGAAATTTTGAGTGTTATTAAGGTTTTCTATTTGCTTCCCGGTTGCAATGGAGAGTGAGTGAAGAGAAAAGGGAAGTGTTTCTACACTTGTTCCAGCAGAAGTTGGGGTTCTAAATGGAGAAAGGAGAAAAGGGTTTATAAAAGTATATAAGACGTGTATGTTTATATACCTTGGAATGTTGTATTAAGGTCTGTTTTTTCCCATCAGTTCTTGAATGTACAAGGGTCGGCTTCATTCAGTGAAACAAGTTGGGTCCATGTTTGAAACTTTCTTCGATTGGGAACATCAAATTGGCAACATTTTTTACAAGCGACGTGCAGTTAAAAATTGCAAAAACATGAGAAATTTTGTTGGTAAATGGATGTTTGGATTTAGCACATGTCGTAGTAATGGATTATTATGTGTCCTATGTACAAACACAACAACCCAAATACTTCCAAGCACTTTTTGGATGTGACTTTCGCAGTTCATGAGATTACGACCACAAGACAGCGGGTACTCATTTTGTGAAAATTAATTTGATTGCAAGAAATTCACGGTGCAAACACTAATCCAGAGGATAGGCGTGCAAGTGTGTTAACAAAAATACTAATTCTAGAGTTGAAAAGGTAGATATGTTTGTTGATTAAAATTCAATTTTGAAATTTTTTATAAATTTTTTAATTTTGATAATTTATAAAAATAAAATAAAATTCACCCTTATAAACAGCCATACTAATTCAGATATCATTACAAGCAGAAAATAGGTAAGTACAAGAGTTGGATTGCGACACATAGACGGCACAAAATCATAAAACTCCAAGAAGGATGATCATTTGGGCGTTTGATGGAATTGGACTTCGTGATTTTGTTCCTTAAAATGTCAAAATGAACATCGCAACGCCATCCAAGAACAAGCGCTGCTTGCCGTGTCTACATTACCAAACACTTTATTTAAGTTCCAATTTATTATTTTGACTTTCATTTCATGATATAATCTTGACTCGTGTATACACATTCTTGTTTGACGTAATCGGAAGTAAAAAAAGGGGCAATAAATAATGCTCGCCGTTTTCGTTTTCTTTTTAAGCCGGTAGATTTCGAATTCTCTCCTCTACAATGAAAGAAGATGACGAAGAAAAAAAATGAAAAAGAAGCACTCCAAGCCCTACTTACTACTCTCAAGATTTGGATTATCAATTTTTGACTTTAAAATACAGGAAGTTATGACTGGTGAGACAATGGTCCAATGGCTACTAACTAAGCTTCTTCATTTACGCGCCATCAACTTCGTATAGGCATCAAGGCCAAGCCAAGGTTCAATTGCATGGGAAGCGGGAAGCATAATGGCCGTATAGAAAAAGAGAATTCATGAAAGGACACGCAAAATTTAAGAGAAATAAGACCTGGGTTTTATGTATCGTGTTGAATTAGTCATGGACATGGAAGGCTCTTTTGTCGTTTGTTGTGCTTTTGATTTTTTCTAACTACAATCTTTTTTGTCTAACAACTCAAATTTGTGCTTTTGGTCATGGGCAGCGACTCTTTTCGATTAACTAGTTTATGTTCCAAGTTCGAAGTGAGCTATAAGCTCATGCCAGATTGGCACGCCCATGTCTATATTTAGTCCGAATCCAACCTCTAAACTTTGAATTATGATGTAGAAGGCTTGCATTTATTTAATTAAACATATTAAATTTAACACATCTATATGAGACCTAAAAAATACAATGATATATTTGTATTTAAATATATTTTTTTTCTTATATATTTAAACTTCAATTTTAAACGTAAACATAATAAAAGTGACATCATTAAATATATTTAATATGAGTGATCAAATAAATTTGATTCACTTTATTCTACTTCATACTTTTAAAAAATTATAATACAAACACTTAAATATATTCAACATTTACCTGCTGCATTACTTATTATTTTATGTAAACAATATAACACAAAAAATTAAAAATATATATGACAGAACAATTTATTGTTTAAGACAACAAGAAAAAAATATGAAGAAAACAACAAATCACTTTCACTCCAATCAATTTCCCATCCTATATTACCCATGTTACCAGCAGTAATAAAACCTCAAAAGAGGTCAGAAAAATCCATTTAATAATAATTACACGGAAGCTGTTTAATGGGGCTGGGGCCAAAATTAGTGGGCGCCGTGGGCCCCCCAGCGCCGTCCTGCAAGAATGGAATGTCCATGCCTATGTTTAGTCCTAATAAAACCTCTTTGATATGATATAAAAGCTAAGTGATGTACATGAATCAGTGTTAAAAATTGTAAAACACTTTCTGATATAAATTACTTCAAAAAAGATTTTCTATCTTCTACAAGAGGAAAAGCCAATTTTTTCCCCCTAAGAAGAGTTAAAAATGCCCCAAGGCTTCTAATTAATCTACTTCCATGATACCCCTTAAACTTTATTAGGATAAAAACCTCATATTAATTAAGAAAAAAATAAAATTATAAATTTAAATTAGTCATATTTAAAGTAATATAAATTTAAATTTTTAAGTTTAAATAAATTAAAAATTAATAATTTTTATATCATTTTAGTGAATCACAATGAACATTACAATTTTTTTTATTAATAATAATAATAATAATAAAATAATAATAATAATAAAACTTTTGTTAAGAAACAAGTTTTCATATATTTACTCTGCTGGACCCTCTACAAGATGGTCCTCTAATAACATTGTTTGGTCCAAGTGAAGGTAGTCAAATCTGCAAAATTGTGGTTCAAGACTAGTAATTGGTGCATTAATCAGCGGATGGAGAAGCCATTTCATTCAATCTTTCGGTGGTGGATTGAATAATCCACCCTCAAAAAGACTAATAATTAAATAATTCATCCTCAAACGACTGCCTGTTATAAAAATAAAGTTCACAGTGAAAGTCCATCAATTTTTTAATTGATTGGAGCTCCATTAAGTAGTTCTGTCTCACCTTCAATCCACTCCTATAATTTTTTTATTTATTTATAAATATAATAAAAATTGAGGTTTGAATTCGGCACTCTTCAGTTTAGTTACATCATCATCCTAATTATTTTAATTATAAAAAAATATAATTATATAATAATTTTTTAAAAAAATTTTAATTACACCCCAAAAATCAAAGTCAAAGGTAACATAAAAAGGGACTTTTAAATTTAGGTGCAACAGTTTTTTAAAAATATATATATATATTGTAAAAATAAAAAATAAAACTAAGTTGATTTTGATCTAGCACTCTTCAGAAAAATTTAATGGGTATCTCCTACCTCATATTAGCTGTTGTGCAATGAATCTATAACCCATTTATTACAGAATTATCACATCTGAAATTGTGTATTATGCAATGTATCTACCATGTTCTTCCTACTACCTGATAAGGTTAGCAGCTAAGATAACCACATACATGCATGCATTCATTAACCCCTTAATTTTATTATAAATTGATCATCAGTAGCATGGATTTATTTACTCTGAATAAATAAATAAATAAGATAATTTCATGTAACGAGTTAATAATATTTTTTTAGATAATTATTTATTTATTTTGATTTCTAAACAAAAAAAAATTGAAACATATATTTGATCATCTTGAAGTAAATCTAATTTATCAATATTCTCATTTGTTCCAAAAAAGAAAGAAAAAAAAGAATTCAATATAGTCATTGGTCAGCAAAATGGGCAAGAAGACCAGACCAAAATTAGCATTCTAATTGTGCTGTTGAATTTCTTTCCCCCCTCTCGAGACTTCTCGAGCTTTGAAAAAAATCTTTGAACGAGTGAACGAAATCCCAGAAAACTCAATCAATAAAAGACGAACGAACCAATTTTCTGGGCTAATTGTTTTGACTAATAAGGCTTGCGTCCAAATTCAACTAGGGGAAGACTTTTACCAACTCTCCCATTGGACACCAAGGCATTTATATATATATATAAGCAGCGAAAAGCGAAGCACACATCCATTGGCATTCTCCTCTTCCCTCTCTTTGTCTCTCTCTCTCTCTGCAAGTGCGTTGGCAATTAAGAAAAGTTGCTTCAACTCCATACAAAAATTAGCCAATTATGGGTGATGTGCTAACCGAGGAGCAAATTATTGAGTTTCAAGAAGCTTTTTGTCTTCTTGACAAGGATGGAGATGGTATGTGCTCGTACTATATAATACTTATTTGCTCGATCCTATTTCCCTTTTCATTTTCCTCTTTAGATGATTCATGACTTATTTTTCCGAGTTCAGGACATAAGAATGATAAAACTTTTATACATCTTCAAACTTCGACGACTAGAAGAGATGTTAAGAAGAAGGGTGCCTAACAGAAGAGACGAGGCAAAATTTATGAGTCAATCTGCATAAATATTGGCCTCTCTATAAGTGTGGTAGATTCTAACATCCCATTTTAGTTTTAACAATTCTGTGATGGAGTTAACAAGAGTACGTACTGATCCAGGAGTCTCCAATCTTCTTGATAAGTATTGCACGGGCTAGTATGGTCTTGTTGTAGCCAAGATTATACATTAACTTCAGCCCTTCATAAATTGACCAAAGCTATAACTGAGGTTCTGCCATAATTAGCTACAAACCCGCATATTCATCTTTCACTGAAATCTCTGTACATTCCCCCAGCAAAAGCAAGGCCGCTTGTGGAGTGTCGAGAGCCGTCGGTATTTAATTGGATGTATTCTATGTTCTTTAGTTATTAATGTTGACATGGTGGTTTACATTATTTTTTGATAGGATGCATTACGTTCGCGGAACTGGCCGCGGCAATAAAGTCGATGGGCCAGAACCCAACAGAAGAAGAACTCCAGAACATGATCAATGAAGTAGATGTCGATGGAAACGGGACGATAGAATTCGGGGAGTTCCTGAATCTTATGGCGGCCAAAATGAAGGTGATTAGAAAAAATGTTAATCTGTCTCTTTCATATAATTAATAAACAAATCAACGTGTCTTCACATGACATGGCAGGCGATGACTGTGACTTAATTATATTTTGGTCGGTCCTTATGTAGGAAAATGACGCGGAAGATGAATTGAAAGAAGCGTTCAAAGTGTTCGACAAGGACCAAGATGGCTACATTTCACCTAACGAGGTCTCAATTCGTTGCCACATATACACATACCTTTCCTCACTAGTCCTTTTAATTTGTTTGGTCAATGCCGGAACTGCGAATGAGGTGCCTTAATTGAAAACAAGAAATTTCACGAGGCTATCAATAGAAACATTCAATTCATAAGACACTCATCATATAAGTATAGGACTTGTGACTATTTATTATAGAAATTATAATATTATATTAATAGAAATATTCAACTCAAAATTTAAATTATTAGGTGAAATTTTAAAATATATTTTTATTGTTGCAAGCGGAATCAAAATTTTATTAGCAATCATTTAGTAGATAAGTATTTTTTGATATGTGTATTTGAGAGAAATTTTTTTTATTAAAATTAATTATTAGGAATAAAAATATTAAGATTTGGCTAACTATATAATTATTTGCTGGATGCATGCAGTTGAGGCACGTAATGATCAACCTAGGGGAGAAACTAACAGACGAAGAGCTGGAACAGATGATCAAGGAGGCTGATTTGGATGGAGATGGCCAGGTTAACTACGAGGAATTCGTGAGAATGATGTTGGCCGTTCATCCCTAAAATTCTTGATTAATGATTGTAATATGTCCCCCTGTATACACTGATGTTGATGATTCTGAAAAGGAGCTGCCCCCCTCAATGTGAATGAAGTAAGGGTGTCAAAGAAAAACACACACGTATAAGTGCCTATTCCATTAGTTGACTGTTCATTGCATCCAATAACAAAAGAATTGGGGTCATTAATGTGGTGGCATTTCCCTCTTCAATTTGGTGTTATTAGACTTCCACGATCCTGAAGTCGTAGTGGAAAAATGTGGTTCAATTCACTGATTTTTTGAACTTTTATTAATTTCTTCTGGGTTACAGGTGAGCATGTGGTCCAACAACAATTTAAAGACTATTCCAGCCACTTGTGGGTGGCCAACTTTTAATTCTCAAAATTTCCAAAGAAACGAAATTCCATTTCGGCTGCTAATTTTATTCCAGGCATTGAAATTGCTCCAAGTTAGGAAAATTAAAATTCCTGATTCCTTAATCTGGTTTCACACACGAATCTAAGAATTCTGGTAAAATAGTCGCAGGCAAAAGCATCTTCTCCTTCTTCTTCTGTAACATTTTGTTTCCTTAAATCAACTAAGCCCATAGGTCCACCTTGCATCTGCTCCTCACTGTCTAATTTTCGTGGCCTTTTGTTCAATTTTCATTTGAAGAGCCTGCGATGAAAAGCAAATCTCTTCGAATATCTAATTAAATTAGATTTTGGTTAAAAATAATACAATAATTATGTGATTTTTTTTAAAAAAAATATAATTATAATTAAAAACTGCTTTTGACCTTTTTCTCGCTAATGGTTTGCCTTTTTCGTCAACTCCACTAATTGATAACTTCAGTCGCTTCAATATTCAGAACCCACTTTCTGAAACCTTAATGGGCCTTGTTGACTACGCTTTAGTGCCTTCTTCTAGTGGACCTGAAATCATGAGAAGGAAAACCTAATCTGACCAAATGGGCCAATAGAGGCATGAAGTGTTGATGATCATAACATCTTTGGAAGTCAAGACTGAATAAAAATCGTGGAACACGTCCAAGAAAGTTTATATATATATATAGTTTAAAGACTAATAATAGTGAATTAAAATTAAGTTTTTTTAATTAAATTAAAAATAAATTATTTATATTGAAATTAAAAAATTATTAAATTTATATATATATTTTTTTCTTTTCTGAAGAATCGAATTTTAAAAAGTAACTTGTTAAACTCTTGCTCCTTCAGGACGAAGGCAATGTATGCCGTTAAGTTTTAATTGGAGCAACGAGTATATAAATCTTCCCGAAATCAAAGTGCATAGTCAGATTTAACCAATCGTAGATGAAAGCTGGAGCATCTTACCAAGAAAGTGAAAAAGAGTAAGGGAGGTGATGGAGTGAGAACCAAGTAATTGTACACATTAAACACTTAATCATGGAAACTTCGTCCTTAAAAAATTAGTCTAATCTTTGTGGAAAGACAAGTGATTAAAGACTTCAATAATACATCAAAAAGTTCATTACTTGCCTATGAAGGTCTCTCATTTAAGATTTTCTTTTCGTTAAATGATTTTTGATTAGTAGCTTTATGTTTGGATAGAAATTATTTAAATAAATAATTAAAAAATTAAATTTTTTGTTAAAATATAATAATTTTTAATTAATTAAAAAAATAGTGCTTCTAATTTATTAAATGACTTTTATAGTCAAAAGTAAAATAAAAACAAAAGCTATTTAACAAACAATATTTAAATTACTACACATACACAAATCTGATAAGAGTTTCTTCTATGTTTATTTTTAAGTGAGTTATTGATCATAACAAAGTATAGAATCTAATTTGTTGGGAGTTGCAGAGTTGTGATGAGGATGAGCTTAAAAAAATTAAATTTGAATTGATGGAGTTAGAGTAGGGTTTGCTAAGAGATTCAATAAATTTAGTCAGCATCTGAGTTTCTTCTAAAACACGTGGCACTACTCAATTAAACATTTCTCACTGAAGACACATGTCACCATCTTAACCAATCTATTGATATGCAATACCTATCATGATTCCTTTTAACTCTCGTTGAAAAGGATTTTAACTCATCCTCACAGAAGGAGAACTTCTCTCTTTAAAATTATACATTTTCTTTAAATATAACCTTAATATACTCACTCTCAATCTCTTAATCCATCATATACTAATTTTTCCTTACCCATTATTAGGCGCTTAACTTGTTGAAATTATCTATTCTGTCTTTCTTTATTCTCCTTATTGTCACCCTTTTTATTAAACTTGAAAGTGTTAATTAATCACAATATAGCTTTTCTCTTTTATAAGGACCCTTTAGACAATTATAAGTTAAAATTGTCTTGTTTGAAAAATGTTAAAAAATTTATTTTAATTTTTAAATATATATTTATTATTTTTATAAAATTCTCTATTACATAATTATATTTTTACAGATAAAAATAAATCCTTTAGTCAAAAACTATTTTATCAAACAATGGATAATCTATTAAGATGATCATTCGATTAAAAATTGAACCAAAATAATTAAATTTTTAAAAATTGAATATACCAAACTCATTTTTATACTTACTAAAATCGGACCGCATTAAAAAAATTAAATTAAACTGAACTGAATAATTATTTGATTATTTTAGCTAAAACCAAATAAACTGAACTGAATTTGTATTTTCTAATAAATTTTATTTTTCTTAATAAATGACATTATTTTGTTTAAAATTTTTTAAAATATAAATCTTATAATATAAAAAATTAATCTTATCTTTATAAAAAGATAAGCGATTAAAGACTTCAATAATACATCAAAAAATTCATTACTTACCTATGAAGGTCTATTAAAGACTTTAATAATACATAAAAAAATTTATTATTTGCCTATGAAGGTCTCTCATTAAAATTTTCTTTTGATAAATGACTTTTGGTTAGTAGCTTTATGTTTGGATAGAAATTATACGAATAAATAATTAAAAAGCTAATTTTTTGTTAGAACATAATAATTCTTAGCTAATTAAAAAAGTCATGCTTCTAATTTGTTAAATGACTTTTATAGTCAAAAGTAAAACAAAAACAAAAGCCATTTAACAAACAATATTTAAATTACTACACATATACATACGTGATAGGAGTTTTTCTGTATTTATTTTTAAGTGAGTTATTGATCATAATAGAATATATAATATATTTTTTTGGGTTAACAATACTCTTAATTTCTGAAAAGAAATATTAGTATAGAGTTGATTCGTTGCAGAGTTAATTCAATATCTAGTAATGAGGACGACCTTAAGAAAATTAAATTTGGATTGATGGACTTAAGAAAATTAAATTTTAAATATATATTTATTATTTTTATAAAATTTTCTATTATATAATTATATTTTTTTGGATAAAAGTAAATTTTTTAGTCAAAAACTATTTTATCAAACAATAGATTATCTATCAAGGTGATCATCAGGTTAAAAATTGAACTAAAATAACTAAATTTTTAAAAATTGAATTAACCAAACTCATTTTTATACTAACTAAAATTAGACCGAATTTAAAAAAATAGATTAAATTGAACCAAAATAATTATTTGATTATTTTAGCTAAAATTAAACTAACTAAACTGAATTCATATTTTTTACTAAATTTTATTTTTCACAATAAATAACATCATTTTGTTTAAAATTTTTTAAAATATAAATCCTATAACTTTAAAAAATTAATCTTATCTTTGTAAAAAGATAAGCAATCAAACACTTCTACATAAAAAAATTCATTACTTTACTTTTCAACGAAGGTCTCTCATTAAGATTTTCTTTCAATAAATGACTTTTAGTTAGTAGAAAATTATGCGAATAAATAATTAAAAAGTTAATTTTTTGTTAAAGCATAATAATTCTTAGCTAATTAAAAAAATCATGGTTGTAATTTGTTAAATGACTTTTATAGTCAAAAGTAAAACAAAAGTAAAAGCCATTTAACAAACAATATTTAAAGTACTATACATACACATATGTGATAGGAGTTTCTTCTGTGTTTCTTCATATTGATCATAATACAATATGGAATCTATAATTTTTGGTTAACAATGCTCTTAATTTCTAAAAAGAAATATTAGGATAGAGTTGGCCAATCACCACCACAGTTATTAATTACAAAGTTAATTAAAATAATTATTCAATTATTTTAATTAAAATTAAATTAATCGAATTGAATTTTTATGTTTTACTAAATTTTATTTTTCATTATTAAATAAGGTTGTTTCATTTAGAATTTTTTAAAATATTAATCCTATAATCTCAAAATTATATTATTTTATATAATTTGATTATTTCATTTTTTAATATATTAATTGAAATTAAAAATAAAATTAAAAATTTTAAAAATTGTTAATTAAACTAAATCAAAGATTTAATAAACTAAATTGAATTAATTAAAAAATTTTAATTAACCGATTAACTAAAATAACCAAAATATTTTGCAATACTCTATCCTCAATAGTCTCCAGCGACATTTCAGAAAGGGATCTGAACGCGCAACAGCTTTCACTGGATGAATAGGTTTGTCCCCTCATTCTGTTGGTGGTAGCGCAGGCACCAAAGAACAACTATTAGTGTAAATTATTATTTAAATAATAATTTTTTAAATTAAAAAATAAAAAATATTTTAAAAATTTAAAATATAAAATTATTATTAAATATATGAGATAAAAATAAAAATAATATTATTTTTTTAATAATTTTACTATAATAAAATAATTATAATCATAAATTATAATTGACTGATCTCTAAATACAGTCCTAACGGAATTTTATTCTAAATTAAAAAAATTCTTGTTTTTTATTAAGAATTATTTAGGAGATTAATTAACTATAATTTATAATTATAGTTAATTGATTGTTATAATAAAATTATTAAAAAAAATAATATTATTTTAATTTTAATTTTATATTTTTAATAGTAATAAAAAAAGCTAAGTTCGTGGTTCACTTTAACTATTTGCGTGTACAGTCACATCTACTCTCAGAACCAACAACCTTACACATCAAACTTGGAAACTAGCTCCCTGAAGATTCCCTATCTTTTCTTCCGAAACTAACTAAAGGACTTAAAGAACGCGTCGAGGAATGCAATACCTTCCTTGAGATTACTCGAGGTACAGCAGCAATATTTGTTCCGGGAATTTCTCCTAAAATGTTTCACATGACAGGGCGAATCCATTCTTTCTGTCTTTTTTTTAAATTTATGTCAATTTTAAAACTTTCAGTCTTCATATTTATCAAAAAATTAAATTTATATTCTGACACATAAAATACAGCTTATTACTTTCTCTTTTTCACACACGGAAGAGCTAGCTAGATCCTAATGTGGAAGAAAGTTGCAAAACAGAACTTCAAAAGTTCTCCCTTTCCTTACAAGATAATTGTAATGAAGTAACAAATTATTGGAAAACTGGGCAT
>STGP01000725.1:0-12648 GCA_004918865.1 Caryocar brasiliense | reverse complement strand
AGGAGTCACCTCTTGTGCATCATTCATATATATTACATAATCATTGACATTATGAATGTTTGAATGAATGTTGATGTATTATGATTGATGATGATGTTGACATATTCTGATTGATGATGATGTTAACGTATTATAATTGATGATGATGTTGATGCATTATGATTGATGTTGAGTATGAATGGCTTTGAGGTGTGGTATAATTTTGCTATATTATATTATATTACTATACTTGTGTTTCGTTTGTTTAAGTAGTTTAGCAGCTATAACCCTATTTGGTCATTTTGGTACACTCACTCAGTTTTACTGAGGGTAGTTAATTGACTACTCATGTTCGCAAGATTAGAAGCTATCCTAAGAGTAGGAATTGCTTTCTTATAAATTTGTGTAGGTGATGCTGAAGCGGGACAGGGCACACAGCACTTTGTCACAGCTTATTTGTTTAGGATTTTATTAGATTTGTTGGATATTCATTGTAATGATGTTATTGATATTTGATGGTCTTTTGGATGGCTAAACCCATTATGCTTATGTTATTAATTTTCTATTGATATTAAAATGAAGTACTTAGGATGTTTCAAATGAAATAAGATGCATGTCACGTCTTGTGTGCTGGTAATATGACTAATGAACGATTGGTAGTTAAAAGAAGAAAAAATTTGGTACTTTTATATGTTCCATTTCTAACATAGGGCATGACATTATGTGAATGGTTTGAGGTAAGAGATGTTAGACGAGGCACATCATGCAAACTATTTCATACATCCTAATTCTATTAGGATGTTATCAGGATTTGAAGGAGTTGTAAGATGGGAAGGCATGAAAAATATTGTAATAGACAAGTGTTTAGTATGTTAGCAATTGAAACTTGAGTATGAAAGGCTGTTTGGCGAGTTGCAGCTACTTATTATATTTAAGTGAATGTAAGAGAGAATGGCCATAAATTTTGTCTTGGAGTTACCGCTCACGAGTGGCATGTGTAACTCCATTTGGATGTTGTTGATTGATTCACCAAATCAACTCATTACATAATAATGAAGATGAATTATGAATATTCGCAGTATATACATTTATTTATTGATTAGATTGTATGCCTTCACAATATGCTAATATTTACAGCGTTAGAGTGATGTATTCCATTCACATCTTGTTTTTGGTGGGCATTTCACGAGACTTTAAGTACTAGACTAGATTTTAGCATAGTATTCCACCCACGTATAGATGGTTAGTCAAAGATGACCATTCAAACACTTGAAAATATATTGACGTCTTGTGTGATTAATTTTGGCATGAAATAGATACAGTATTTACATCTCGTGAATTTGTTGGTTGAATTTTCTTTGGAAGGAGAGTTCATGCTTTGTTTTAAATCTTAATTTTTTTATTTTCTTAGTCTTTATTTTTTTTATTTTAATTTCTTTTAAAATCTTTTATTTCCAATAAATTAATGATACTCATCAAATTATTTATGTGACACTTTAATGAGTATTTGATATTAGCTCACCTTGCAATATCACTATCGATAATTTAAAATGGATGGAAAGTGATGGAAATACTTTATGACAAAAATAAATTATGCTTTGAGAGAGGTAATTAAATTTAGAATAATACTAGATATATTAAATATTTTATTAATAAATTTTTATTAATTGATGTGGCAATCTATGTAACAATTGTCACATCAGTCCTAAGTTATTTTTTTGTTTTTTATTTTTTTCAATTAATAAATCGTTTATCTCTTCTGCGTTTCAGCCTAACTGTTGCTGCAAAACGCAAATGCTTATAACTGATTTCAATTCATGTCGAGGTAAGAAACTTGTTTTATGGATGAATTCGTAAAAAATGGCTATTTCTCTTTCATTTTCTACTCTCGTTATGGTTTTATCATTAACTCATGAATGCCTTTATTTATGTTGGACATCGTGATGGATCTCTCACTCTCGCCTGCCCCTGAAAACTATTAGGATATTTATTGAGAATTGAAATTGCTGCACAAGTTTCTGCCTTGATTTTCATCCAAAAACAAGTTTCTTGCCTTGACGTGAATTGAAATAAGTTATGAACGATTGTGTTTTGAGTAACGCAAAAGATAATTAGGTTGAAATGGAAAAGAGACATACAATTGGTTAATTTAAAAAAAATAAAAAAATAAAAATTTAAAATAGATGTGTCATTTAACTGATGTGACAACTGTCACATAAATTATCAAATTAGTTAATAAAAATTTATTAATAAAATAATTAATACTTTTAACATTATTATGCAAATTCAGCTGTAGAAAGTGCAATACTTAATGCACCAATTTAAAAATTTAGCCAAGTAAAAATAAACATATTAGTTTGGTGCAGCAATTGCAACTGACTTAACCCAAAAAAATGTTATTATCTCGGCCCAACCCAATAGAACTTCGGTGCCATATGACCAGACTCACGCAAAAGAAAACACAGAAATCCAAAATTAAAGACCAAAAACAAACATGAAACCAAAACTGAAGCTCCGCCAAGCCATAGACTGGCTCTACGCTTCCGGCCCTGCAACCCACGATTCCTACACTCGCCTCGCGCTCGAATGTTTTCGAGCCAACGACGCTGTCCAAGCCAGGAGATTACAGTCTCACATGGACCTTCACTTTTATCAACCTAAAGACACTTTCATTTACAACCGCTTCCTTCACTTGTACGCAAAATTAGGCAAAGTCTCTCTCGCTCGAGACCTGTTCGATAAAATGCCTCAACGAGATTTGTTCTCGTGGAATGCGATGCTTTCATTGTATGCAAAATCCGGGTTGGTTGAGGATTTGAGTGATGCTTTTGATCTAATGAGTTTTCATGATTCTGTTTCGTATAATACTGTGATTTCAGGCTTTGCAGGAAATGGTTTTGCAAATAAGGCGTTAGAGGCTTTTGTGAGGATGCAAAAAGAAATGCTTAGGCCAACGGAATATACTTATGTAAGTGTTGTGAATGCCTGTACACAGTTGTTGGATTTGAGAAGAGGAAAGCAAGTTCATGGAAGAATTGTTGCTGCTAATTTGGGAGGGAATGTTTTTGTTTGGAATGCTTTATCTGATATGTATGCAAAGTGTGGAGAGATTGATCAAGCAAGGTGGTTGTTTGACAGGATTGTGAATAAGAATGTGGTGTCTTGGAATTCTATGATTTCTGGGTACCTGAAAAATGAGGATCCTCAGGCGTGTGTAGAATTGTTTCGTGAAATGCAGATGTCCGGTTTGAAACCTGACCAGGTCACAGTTTCAGTTGTTCTTAATGCTTATTTTCAAATTGGATATATTGATGAAGCAAGTAAGTATTTTGCAGAAATTAAAGATAAGGATGTGGTTTGTTGGACGGCGATGATAGTGGGTTATGCACAGAATGGGAAGGAGGAGGATGCATTGAGGTTATTTAGGGAGATGTTACAGGAGAATGTCAAGCCGGATAATTATACTATCTCGAGTGTGGTTAGTTCCTGTGCCAAATTAGCTTCTTTATACCACGGTCAGGTTGTTCATGGAAAAGCATTTCTTATGGGTCTTGATTATGATTTGCTTGTGTCTAGTGCTCTTATTGATATGTACTGTAAATGTGGAGTTGCTGCAGATGCTTGGATTGTATTTAGTATGATGCCAAGTCGGACTGTGGTTACCTGGAATACCATAATTGGGGGTTATGCACAAAATGGACATGATTTAGTGGCCTTATCTCTTTATGAAAGAATGTTGGAAGAAAATCTGAAACCAGATAATGTTACATTTGTGGGTATTCTATCTGCTTGTGCCCATGCTGGTCTTGTTGAAGAAGGGGAAAGATATTTTAATTCAATGAGTCAACTGCATGGATTGACACCTTCTTTTGATCATTATGCATGCATGATCAATCTCCTAGGACGATCAGGGCGCATGGATGAAGCAATCAATCTACTTGCTAGTATGCCACAGGAGCCGAATTCCCTGATTTGGTCCACTGTTTTATCCGTTTGTGCGATGAAGGGTGACATCAAACATGGAGAGATGGCAGCTAGGCATTTGTTTGAATTGGATCCACACAGTGGTGAGCCTTATATCCTGCTGTCCAACATGTATGCTGCTTATGGGAGATGGAACAGTGTTGCATATATGAGATCTCTAATGAAGACCAAGAATGTAAAAAAAATTGCCGCTTACAGTTGGGTCGAGATCGATAATGAAGTTCATAAGTTTGTGGCAGATGATAGGACCCATCCAGATACTAAACTAATTTATGAAGAACTCAACAGATTAATAAGGAAATTGCAGGAAGCTGGCTTTAGTCCTAATTCAAAGTTGGTTCTACATGATGTTGGGCAGGATGAAAAAGTTAAATCCATCTGTTACCACAGTGAAAAACTCGCACTTACATTTGCTTTGATCAAAAAGCCTCGCAGTGTAATACCCATTAGGATTATAAAGAATATTCGTGTTTGTGGCGATTGCCATATATTTATGAAGTTCATATCTGAAATCATAGGAAGATCTGTGATCTTGAGAGATTCAAATAGATACCATCATTTTGTTGCGGGGAAGTGCTCCTGCAATGACTATTGGTAATGCGAAGACCAGTAACGGACAAAATTTTGGACATTGAGGTTTACTCTTGTGAGATCTCAATATGTTAATTGAAGAGATCTCTACTGTTGAGAGGAAAGCAAAGGATAACTACAAGCTTTCGTCCTCAGAAATTGGCAGAGATGAAATCTGGAGGAATATGTGTATTTAAAGGTCCTAGGAAGCTGCCACAGCATTGAAGGAAAGGCTGCGTGTTAGGACTTCTGCAGTGAGTGGTACAGGATGCTGTTTTAAAGAAGTGTAAGAGAAATTAGTATTTGATATTAGCAGAGCATACTGGAAGGACAACAGATTGTTTGTGGAAAGCTAACAGATAAGGATCAAAGTTCTAACCACAGCGACATATGCAAGGAGTTTAATGGTGATAGTTAAGCAAATGGCACCAGGGAGGAGTTGAATGTTGATAGGTAACAGTTGCCTTTTTTCTGGGTTAGTTTGATTCTTTACTGATACATTTTTTTGTTCGCAAATAGACCCTTGTTAGATGGTGGGTCATAGCAACCAGGCATGTAAAAAACATCCTTGCCTGGGTAGCATGTTTTTGAATTTGCAAAGATCTAACTGTGACTTATCTAACATGGTAGACATATAAAGAAAAAAACTACAGCACTGTGGCTCAAATTTAGATCCCTAAACAAACTCCCAACTTCAGTTATCTTTCATTCTATGACTACCTATGCACATAGATGTGCACACTTGCATTCATCCAACTTTAATGCTTATTTATTAGTGTATGATCATGTTTCTCTCTTGACACGTACAGCCTCTAACTTATTTTTTAATATTGAATGTCACTTCAGTTACTTTTGCCTAATGCGTAGCATTTTTGGATCATAGACAGCATGCACATCCCATTGATTCTCCTTGCCAGCGCTCATCAATGATTTTGGTACAAAAGCAGTTAAGAATTCCAATGGTCGCTGTGCATTGATGTAAAGCCATCTCTTTGGGGATAAAACTAGTTGTGAATCCTTACCATTTTGAGCTGTCCTTCGGGACTGTGGTGGGAACGGAATGAAAACTATTACTGCATGTATAGTTTAGGTCCAAACATCAGGCCTAGTGCTAAGGATTTTACCATGTGGTTTCATTCCCTCAAGAACCTGCAGAACATGGAATCAATACGGGTTGTTGTATCTGCACCTCTTTGCAATAATGGCTCTTTATTATCACTGAAAAAAACACTCACTGTAGGCTTGCATATATCTTCTCAACACTGGTTTCTGTCTTGCGGAATTCGCTGACTTAGTGAAGGGGGTTTATGTTTGTATATAAACTGTCAATATGGAGATAATTAACCCTTTTTATCCAAAAATTAGAGGCCTAGTTGCCATTTGATGCTGTCAGTTTTTTAGAGGCTTAAAAGTTTCTGCCCTTGGTGTTAGAGAGCGAAGCAGATGCGGGAAAATAAATCATTAAAACATAATCAAAACGTTGAGAACGCAAACTTATCTAGATTCTTCAATTTCTGTTTGTGTGAAGTGCATTTAAAAATAAAATCATCCTACCAAAATTACGTGAAAATGTGATAGTCATCACAAGCTTCTCACATGTTGAGCATCTAGCGTGTCCACTGAACTTAAATCAATCACGAACCACTACAAACATCCTTCTTACCTCCAAGGGTACATAATCCTTATTGCCTTTTTGATAGAGGGTGGATAGGCTAATATTAGGTGATGGTTTTAAGTGGTTTCAGACTGTTTTCAATGATTGGTTTTATGGTTTTTTTATGGCTGCTTGAGAGGGTTACGAGTTTCATCTTTTCTTGCTTAAGAAAAAACAAGTTTGTTGCTGGTTGAAGAAGGAAATGAATGGCTGAACCCCTCATTAAGGATGATTATGTTTGTTTTAAGGTTTTAAGACCTTAAGCTTTTAAATCGGGTCTAAAATTAGTACATCTTTCATGCATTTCCTTGAGTCTTGTCTAAAACTGATTATAGTGGGTTTGACATAATAAATATGTCACTCAATCAGTCCATCATCTATCTTATGAATATCTTTAGCCCTCAATTCAACATTGTCACAATAAATCTCGAGGTAATATGCCTAAATCAAAACTATTTCAATTTGGACCTTGCTTAAAGAGAATTTTCAAATCAAGCGTAATAATTATATCATGGTTGTAGTATTTATCTCATATAACTACACAATACACGTAGATGTTGAATTCGACTTAAGATGTGCTAACAATCTTGCAAATTTAATTGCAAGTTGTATTTTCGAATTAATTATTAGTTGAACGAATTCAAATATAATTAATTTTATTGTAATTGAAGCAAGTTTATATGTGTATGATTTATTATGTTTATCACTAATTAGTAATAAAATTATAATATCACTGTTTTGAGATTACCAGAATCAATTTTCCATATCCAAGATAAAATTTTTAAATTACCTTAAGTTCTCATAAACTATATTTGATATCTAGTACAATGTATCATGATTATTCAATTAATAACGAATGTACATAATGATTGTTACATTCTTACAAATCAATATCATAATTTATCATGCACTCAAATCTTTTTATTAGAAGATTTTGATCCTGCTGGGATTTTGATAAATGACAAATGACAAGCCCTATTGACAATACCATTTGGCTCTATATTAGTTTTCATTCTTGATCTAAACTAATTTAAATGAGAAACTCTTTTTTTCCAAGTCTATTCACCATGTTCATAGATTTCCTTATAAAAAATGATAAAAAATTATAAGACCTTAACTCCTTGGAGACAATGAATCTTATTTTGAATGATTACATACTTCTATAAATAGTTGACTATAACTATCATGTATCGCATATTTGTACATAGTTAGCACAAGTATGTAAGTAGTGACAAACTCTAATCACTTATATATGAGATAACCGTGTTATTTTAAGTATAAAAATTATATATACTATTATAATCTTAAATGATGATTAATGATATTAAATAAATTTATAATGTAATTATCATTTAAGCACCATTTGTTTGTCTTACTCATAATTTGAGTAATCACTGTGTTGTGTTGGTTTTGATAAGAGAACAAGTGATTCATTATTTTATAAATTATCAGCATTTCATATTAATTATAAAAACGAATTGAGGTGATGATTTTTTAAAATAATAACGTTCAATCAGTATTCGTACAATTGTAAATAATTTAAATTATTGGTTCTCAAAGACTCCATTAGTTATATTTTCTAGATATGAAGTTTTTGATAAATAATTAAAGACTTATATTTAATTAAATATAAAAATAAATTATATATGTTATTTTAAAATAATATATTATTTGAAAATTGTTGAATATAAATCATGCTACGTTTATTCTAAAACATACCATCAGTCGTTGCAGGTCTTGGGCTTTGCTTTTACAACAATGGGGAACGGAACGGTAAACTTGCCTAGTGCGCATCACTTTTGATACATACTCACAAATCTAACTATAGTTAAGTAAATTTCATCATTAATTTAATAAGTATATATTTACCATACTTGCATACAATTTAGTAAAAAAATTTTTTTAAAAAATTAAACATGAAGCACAGAAATCCTATAAATTAGTTTAAATTTTGATTATAAAGTAAATTTTAGCTAATAATTTTATTTTTAATTATAAAAAATATAATTATCATGAATTTTTTTTTTTTAAATTTAACTTTTATGCTTGAACGCAAAATCATCCTAACAACCCCTTATATTTCCTAACTACAGAATCTGTAAAGCCGCAGCTAAGAGCACTTGTTAATCTGCTTGGGTAAAGCGTCGCCGCCACCGTCACCGTCACCATCACCATCATAAATATAATCAACTATTTGTAGTCGGACAAGAGCACCCCTCCAACTGTCCCTTTTGCCTCGTGCTTGTGCCCACAAAATATTCCAAAACGCAAACCTCGTGTTGCCGGAACAAGCCAGAAATAGCCCCTGGACAAATGAATTTTACATGATGTTGATTGCTGTGAGTGAGATTTGGATTTAATGGATCTTTTGTCATTTGTTTTTGTTAGGAATGAATTATTAAGGTTATTTTTTTTTATATTGATAATTTTTTATATTATATTTATTGTTAGATAATAATTTTTATTAAATATTAGTTTTTAATTAAATATTAATTTAAGTATATACATACACAATATATTATTCTAAATATATAGAAATAAAATCATAATTTTTTTTATTCTTTTTATTTTTATAATATGGTATTATAGTCATATTAAATAAAAACATTATTTCTATATTCTTTTTAAATTTTAATTAAAAAATTATTAAAAAATAATGAATAATCATCTTCATGTAATCATTAGTTGGTTGAATATAAAATATCCTATTATAAAATGATACAAGATTGACTTGTAGATTATATATGGAATTAAAAGTCTTTTTAACTTTATCTCACTACCTATATAAAAATTCCATCTTTAGTAGAGATTTGATAATGGTAACAGTAAAATAAATAAATAAATAAAATAGAGAGAATTATTGAATGTCACAAAAAATTTTTTTTTCATAAAATATTAACTATCTCTAAAAAAATTACTAAATAGTCTCTTAAGACTTAGAGAGTAGATGTTAAGAAGACACTAATTGTTTTCTTTGGACGAACTATCAAAAAACATCTATTTGTAATTCAAGATAAAAAAAAAGTGATTTGCGAATTCGTGAATACAGGTTATTAACCATGTTAATTATTTGTTTTTGTTATTATTTATTTATTCATTAAATAAAAGAACTGACATTGATATTATAGTCGATATGACTTATTTTTACAGATAAATTAATTTTTTAGATATATTAATAATTTCTTATATGCTAAAACCAGATTATAAAAAATAGATTTTATAATTTTATTATTCTTATGCAATTATAAAAAATAGATTTTATAATTTTATTATTCTTATGCAATTGTATACATAAATTAGAAAAGTATATGCCACCTTACTTGCAAAAATTAATAAAATTTGTATCAATTAATTGTGCTCGATGTAAGAAATCCACCGACAGTATTAGTGTCGCTGGAAACCGTTTGTGTGGCAATCCATGAGCCCCATGCTCTACTGTGAAGCGTGAGTAAAAAAGCCATCTTTTGCCCAGAAGAACAGAAGATTTTTGAGCAGGAGACACGTGTTCGTCATGCCTCGCCTCCCCGATGACAACGATCGCAATGGCAGTAGTGACGTCGCTTGTCGATGGCAATTTGCTCACAATTGCACCAGTTGATGTTCGAGGCGTATAAAGCTTGGAAGATTTGAAGAGTCAGATCTGCCATAAAGCATGACAATTGTGATGATCTATTTTTCTTGATAGCGATCAAGAAAAAGGAGTTGTATATGGATGTCAATTTGTTCGCCAGCGAGCCTGACCTTAATTGATAGTCTCATAGTTGTGTGTCTTGAAGATTTGTGACCAAAATCCCGTAAGTCTTATTCATCCACATGCTTGTGAAAACCAGAGCCTACATGGACCAGCTACATTCATTGCTACATACTAAAGGTCAACTATCATCGCGGCAAGGTGGGGATCTGTTCCCCAACCCTAATGTTGCCTAAATAGGACGAACTTCTCTACACAATGGTGACAGAGGAATGATATGAACAAGTGGAGATTTGTTCTCCACGATGTTGGAGAACAGTGAGAAGAGTGAGGGTGATGTGGTATTTGTTGCCGCATCGAAAGCCGTCATAGACATCACTCCATGGAGGTGAATTGACAGCCATCAGCGGCGTAATGCTTCTCTAATGAAAACCACTAGTTTAGGGTTTAGTGGCATAACCGTAATTTTTAAGAGCAAACCTGGACGAAAAAAAGGTGGTATGAACTGGGGTTCAAAACTCCGTTCTATTAGAGGCCAAAAGGCCCTTTTGGCCATCAGACCACTTTTGGTCCTTTGTCAAAATATTGCTTAATCTGATAGTAGGGCTCGGATCGTCAATTAACAAAATCTTAAGGCCCATTGGATGTTGGTTCGTTGATATATGTTATGTTTTTAAGTGTATGTGTTATAATTTTATTTTATGACATTAAATAATTAATTTGTTTAATTATAATAATTTTCCTAGTTATTAAGGAATTATTTATATATGATAAACTCTGATCAATTTAAATATGATATGCATATATTAATGCTAATAATTATTAATTGTACAAAGATGATTTTGAACATATGTTTTTTAAATTAAAAAAGAGAGATTTGTTCCTTAAAAAAAATTCTATGGAAAATTTATTTTCCTTAAAAAATTATTTCTTTTAAATATAGAAATCGGCTTAGAAATTTTTTTTTCTACTTGTATTATAAGTGATAATTACTAGTTGAGTGAAATTTTCAATCTTGTGATATAAATAGAAATTTATAATTGAAATTTATTAAAAAGAGTTGAAAAACATGCCTAATATCTATCATTTACTTGATCATGTGTAGTGAAAGATAGCATCCAAGAATATAGTTACCGATTTAATCACATGTGAAGCACTTGTTGCTAATAACTATGATATATGGTAGAAGAAAATTACATATCTATCCAATGACTTAAAAGTTCTGGAAATTTTGACCACTGTCATAATCTAACATAAGGAGGACACAAGTTCCCAACATTATCGTGACAAGCAGGCCTATGATAATTAGGTCAAGAAAGATAGATGTACGCACTTTACTATATTAAACAGCATACATACTAACCTAATTGGGGAATTTGAGAGTTTTCTCACTACTGTTGAGATGTGGATCAGCTAAAAGTGATTTTTGGTTAAACCTCAGCTACAAGACTTCGTGCTTTGAATTTGAGGTTTTGCTATACACTAAAGATTCAAAACATATTATGCTTGAGCATCTTTAAACTATGAGCTTAATGATTTTGTTAGTTGTATGCCCAAAGACATGTGTAAAATGTGATTTGTATTAAATGACTTCTACTTAATGACAAAGATATATTCATTTGAATATTATGTGTTTTATATATTCTGTTTATTTGAATATAAGTCCGCGAGTTACGTGTTAATGACTTTATTTTCAAAAGGTGAGAATATGAGTGATGGAATCATCTAGTACAAGTACTTTAAAACAATTTGTGATCACATGAGTCTTGATTGGATATCATTACTTTTAGAAGATCGTTACCTCTGTTTATTTCCATAATTAGTATGAGATACTAATAAAGATGGAATAATGAGTCTCATACTATTTGGTATTGGATATTGAGGCAAACACATTGGCTACTCATATAATGAGTAGGTTAAACATGACACTTAGATGAAGATCACATGGTAAGTTACTTGATGTCAGTGATTACCATCTAATATCATAATGGTGCGTATAATCTTTAGACTTTAGATTACACGGTTATCTAATACATAGGTAATTAGGATTGGTCACTGCCCATATACCTATGTTGATCATCTATGGGTAATTAGATATGTGTTCATTCTAGATGAGATTCATTCCCTCCAGCAGACAAGGAAAAGAACCTTAGGCTTTTGGTAATGTTAAAGAGTTGATATTATAACCTTATTACCAGTTAGTTGTAAACCTAGTTAGTCACATGCAAAAGAATGAAATTAAGCCAAGAAAGAATTGATTTTAATTAAAGTCATTCAACTAATAATCAATTAATAGATTGGGCTTGCAATACAATTGCAAGGTTGCTATCACATTCTGAAGCCAAGTCCAATTGATAGATTAAGTCATATAAGATGTGTTCATATGAGATATAAATGCTAAAAAGCTCATATGACTAGTTGTTGAATTAGAAAAGTCCGAATATGGAAAGTCCATATTAGAAAAGTGTCAGTTTGGGCGCATTAGATACATAGATATTCTTTAGCATTAATACAATTATGGTTAGCTTATCTATGGGATGGATAATAAGTTGGATTGGGTAGAGTATTAGATGTACTAAGCTTATTAGGTCTTAATTAAAGAAGGGCCCAAACTACAAACATATAAGGGTACAAATGGTCTGAGCTGAGTTGAGTTTTTACATGTTCAAGCTTGGCGTATTAGAATTTTAACCGAGCTTGAGCTTGAATTGAGCTCAAATCAAGCTTCATATTTAAAGCTTGAGCTTGGCTCATTAAAATTTCAATGAGC
>STGP01000714.1:0-30284 GCA_004918865.1 Caryocar brasiliense | reverse complement strand
ATTGTAGATGTTGGTATGGTGATAGATATGAACTTCTGGTAGTAGACATGCATTGATCCTTTTCTTTTTCTTTCTTTGTTTTTGCCTGGGGAGGATGCACCTTGGAGTTGTATTTGTTATGAACTCTGATAATTTTGTATGTAGCAGACTGCAACTAGCCACTTTAAATTCTAAAGTCATTTTTGTTGCCTATTCTCTGATAGCTTGTTTACTTACTGTTTCCCAAGTTAAGCATGTTTTATTTTGCAGATTCTCAATGTATATATAACAAAGTATGAAACTGGAGGGAGATTCTGGCCTGTTGTTCACAATACAACCATCTTTTCATTGGTGTTGACTCAGATTATAGCTCTTGGGGTGTTTGGAATTAAAGTGTCACCTGTTGCATCAGGGTTCACCATTCCTCTTATTATTGGCACTCTTTTATTCAATGAATATTGTAGGCAGAGATTCTATCCCATCTTTAAGAAGGATCCTGCAGAGGTATCCATTGGGAAATTGTCTTCTAAAGTTCTCTATTTGTGCCCAGATTGTGCCCCTTCGAAGTTTAATAAGTTTGTTATCTTCAGGTTCTTATAGATCTGGACACACGTGATGAGGAGTCTGGAAGGATGGAAGAGATATATCAACTGTTGCATTCAGCATACCGTCAGCTCCCATTAACTTCTCATGAATTCCGTGGAAATCCACTTCCACATCATCATGTGGACAAGCAAAGCATCCAGGATCCAGAAGCCATTCATTCAGGTAAGTTTATAAATTCTTGGGAAATATGCTGCTCACTGCAACATATATATTTCTATTTTTTTCAGGAATGAAATAAGTAATTCGTTGCCTATATATTTCACTTCTCAGGAAAGGAACTCAGTCAAGTAAGTGAATCATGGGCTGTAGTAAATTTTAGAAAAGAAGGAACTGTTGGGAAGTAAATTTAGTCGATTCTTTTGGACACGATATATACGTTGGGTACACTGAGCTGGGTCTATGCTTTAACATCAATATAATGTGGATGCTGATTGCCCACTTGCAGTAGAGAGCTGCTTTGCCGAACAGCGTCGCTGAAAATTGTACCATCCGAAGCTTTGTACCCAGAAATTTTGTACAGAAGGTATTACCTCGAAATTTTTGTCCGTAAGGTGATACCAGGACATTTGAGTGGAATGTCTAGTGCTTATCCATAGATATAGAGTTGAGTTTCTCTGTCAGATTTCCATGTAGGTGGGGAATCAGTTGGGGGAAAGCCATTTTCATTTGTATTTTCGACATTTGCCCCTGTACACTGGAAGTAAGTCGGTGTGCCCGGGTTTATAGGTTTTTAACGTTTGAGCTTCGCATGTATACGGTGGGCAGAAATTTGCCGGATTGTGAAGGAGATATAACGAGATCATATGAACAGCTAGCAAGAGTTTCATGTCTGTACTCAGAGCTTGTCCCCTAGCAAACCATCCGGTCCTGACAGGTAAAATACAATGACTGGATGAGCTTGATAAGCCCAAGAAACTGTTTTATGAATTTTATGATGTTTTTGGTTACTATCTTCGAGGGCAGCAATTTTTTATTCCAAGAACGAATGTTTTATTAAGTACAGCATCGTCTGGAATTTGTGCAGCGTGTTGGTTGGTATTGATTACAGGGTCAGATTAATCTTCCCGTAATTCAACCTGGTCTGAAACACGGCTTACAAACGCTTACGTAAGCAATGTGTAACTGGAGGTTGGACTTGTTGAATGCAACGCTTAATATGTATAATAATACCGTATAAACTCCATTGATGACAAGCCCTCTGAGAACCATTTACATAAATTTAATTGCATGGGCCACTCCATTGATAACAAGCCCTCTTAGTTCCTTTTACATAAATTTAATTGCATGGGCCAATTCTCCTCAGGGTCATGCTTCCCTCTAAAAGTCGTGCAATTAAACGGAATATAACGATTATCTAACCATATAAACATGTAAAACGATCGTACTTGTTAGACAATAACTGGGACCTAAAAATCTCAAGTTAGGATCTCCTTCCAAAATGATAGAAGAAATGTTCATTTCAAGTATATAATCGACGTACAAAACGATAAATTTTTCACTGTACATCACTCTACGCCCATGACTCAACTGGTGCCTTCGCCAGTGATGAGATTTTCTTCATTGCCTTCGTTATTTTTGTGCGATAAATTTCTCCATAGCCACAACACTTGCATTAACCCACCATTTGCAACATGCAAGAGAAATACCCGCCCGCGCACTGCAATAGGTGGAGAGATTACCTTGGCGAGGACAAACACGGAAGCAATGCCCAGAAGGTGCAAGTTCATTTGTTTTTCCTGTTCAACGAGCAACAACAAACTTACATCATACACAAGAGCTAACGATATTTGCGTGATTTCTTAAAGTGGCCCATGGGGACACACAAGTGAAATTTACCTCCGGGGTCTGGAATACTTCCTGTGATACCTCATTGAAGAAGTCGGCCATCAAGCAGCCAATAAAGAGACCAAATGGGATCATCAACTCTTGGTTCCTATAGATGGAAAATATAACATCTGATAAAGAACTCAAAATGAATAGTACCATAAGGGACAACTTTAACGTCTTCTTTCCGATAACCAGAAGTTGCTTCAGGAATATCTCCCCAGCATTTTTCCAGGGAAAACTTTTCACCGGGTCAGGGATGGCCTCCCACAATATCTCCTTGACATTGATGAGTTGCAACTTAGACTTACTCGGTTCACCAAGTTGGGCCTTTGTTATTTTTGTGTAATATGGTTGTGACTTATGGTGGTGTGTATATGGTGGCGAGCATCTAAGTAGTTGATGCCATCGGCTTTTCAACAGTACAATCTGTCCAAAGGGAAAAATTCAATCTCAAAGTGAGTACTACGATTGACACAGGACAGATTCAAGGAACCTGCCAGCTTACACATGTTTGGATGCTAAATATGTAGAAAATCAAAGATCCAAAGATGTTAGAGGTCAGCCTGAAGTTTCATATTTAGATAACGCCTACCAGTGCAAACCATATAGCAGCCATCGTAGAAATAAATGGTTAGAATCTTCAATAGGAGGAAAAATGATGACAAGAAACAGTATCAACGGCATCCTCTTGTATAAAAGTGATCATTTGACAAGAGAGCAATCGCATTTCCTATTTCCCCTCATTCAGGAAGAAAGGGGGTAGATATATGCAATTTCAAGACCCCCTACACAACAGAACCGGCGACTGGATATGTCAACGCTTATGTTGACATTAGTATCACACAGCCTTTAAAATGGAGCTACTGACATTAAAATTAAAGGCAGTCTGAGACTGGTTTCCTCACTTTCATACCTTCCCAAGCGATATATCTACATTCTAGCTCAAGACAAATTGTTTTGTAGAAACCAAGTTCAGTAGCCGAAGAACAAAACATCCCCTTCCCTTTAAATTCTTCAACTAAAATCAAATTAAGCCAAAAAACTAAGTTACCTATGAAATGATTGGCCGAGCCTACTAGAAACTAACTTAGGAAATTACGAACCAAACCCAAGTCGGTGTTTGCATGTGCATACCTATTTTTAACATCCAAAAAATTAAATGACTGGAAAATTAATTAGTGAATGTTAAAAGATTTCCTCGATAACAACAACATTTCTCAGAAACAGCTACAGCAAATAAAAAAAGAAGGTACCGGAATTTTCGAAGTCGGAGGGAGCGTTGAAGACGCCGGAAACGCCACTATAACGGCCGTCGTCGGTGGCATTCTGGGTCGAGCTTATCTTTTGCTAATTACTCATTCAGTTGTTCTTTGTCTTCATCGCCATCGCCATCGCCTTTTCTTTCTTTTCTCTGTCTAGGGTTTTATCGGGTACGTGAGCTCGCATTTTGTTTCGAAGCAGCCCAGAGAATGTTTTTTGCGCTGCCTAAATCTTTTGAGCCCATAATTTATGGGCCTGTGTTGGGCCGTTTGGTTTGCACCATATTGAGCCGGTCCTCATATGGCCCGTTACAAAATTAGTGTAAAAAAAAAAAAAGCCAATTAACGACTCGTCGTTCAAAAATCCGAACTCTTATTTATTTATTTATTTTATTTTATTTTACCATAGGCATTATTATTATGCGTATGAAATGCTAGATTTTTTTGCACTCTTTACAGCTAATATATACACAAGAAATAAGAAAGAAAAAAAACAGAACAACTGATAAGCCAATTTGATCAGACTTACATTCATTAAATATATAAGCAAACAACCATAAATTCCACCAAACTATCATCATCTCCGCATCCCACTTTTGACAAATCGAATGAAACACCACCAACTATACCCATCTCTCCCTAATTAAAAACACTATATAATTAATTCCCTCGTCAAAGTGAATTGATATTATTTAAGATGCTTTCATTGTTTTTGGTCGGGAAATATTATATTACAACAAGAACAAGAAAATCAGGTCTAAAACTAGCACACAACTAATACAATGTTTTTTTAATGTAGCATTCTGGTATTCTTAAATTAATTTTTATATATTAAAATTAAAATTTTTTTATCTGATAAAAAATAAGTTATTTGTAAAATTTATAAAAAAAATATTTTTTTATAATTTAATTTTAATTGATAAAATAAAAAATATATCTATTTTATCAATTGAGTAAAAAATTAAATTAATACAATTTTTCCGTGTTAGTGAGTGTCATTGTCATTGTACGAAACAAACAAACAAATATACATTCTAGTAATAATGTGCCATTGATTTAATATTTGGAACATGGTAATATATAAAATGAAAAAGGCGGTGATAGAAGTCGTCGTTTGGCTGTTGTCATGGTTCGGGCTGCCTCTTGCGCTGGGGACTTAATGGCTTAATCACGGATGCTAATAATAATGTGTTTATTATCGTCATCGAATAGACAAAAATGTGCTCCGGAGCATCAAAACTTTGAAAATTTTGGTCTTTTGTTTGGGGCATTTTCTGTCGTGTTGTTTCTTCTGGAGGGATATTCCCTTCAACTTTGCAGGAAGAAAATTTGTTGTATGCTGGTATAGTTTGTCAATGTTTATATTATCCTCCACTGAACATAACGATCTGTCGTATTCAACATTACTTTTAGATCGTATGTCTTTTAATAAATGACATAAGATTAATTCTTTTAAATTTGTTGTAAATGATCAGTTATTCATGAGATTAATGGACCTTTAATTTGCTTAAATTATTCATTAAAGTGGCATAAGATTAACAAATTTTTAATTTACTTAAATAAAAAATTTAACTTTGTGTTATTTTGTTATAACTAATTTAAATTTATAAATTATTTTTTTAACCAATATTAGAGAGTTAAGAGCATTAAAATCTCTCTTTATAATACAATTGAGCTTAATCACATTCTTGTAAAAATTGGTTTAATTTTTATTTTTTTCTCTCTATTAAAGAGCTCTCATCTTAAAAATTTATTAAGAGATACTAATTATCAAGTATTATCCCCAAGACACTTTGTTTCTTCATTACTTTTTACTTTTTCGATTTAAGGTCATCTACACTAACTTTTTTATTCTTCATCTTCAACTCTAATATTATTTGTAAAATTTCTGTTTTTCAATTAATTATTTATTAAGTAGTATAAAATTAATAGATTTTAATTATTCATTTAAGACTTTTGAACTTATTATTTTAATCATAATTAATTTGAACATATAATTTTTTTTTTCTTAATATAGAACTCATATTTGAGTGTCTCAAAATTAATCATTTTATTGTATATCTTTTTTCATGGCTGGAAATGAGTGTCGGGCACTGTAAGTCTTCCCTGAAACAGCTAATAAGAATTCTGACTTTTGGATTAACTGACCTTTAGAAACCATTTATATATATATATATATATTAAGCCATTATGTTGAAGGTCCAGACCCCATACCTAACATATGCACTGGGCAGCAACTCCTTGGAAAGAATAACGAGAACCCTTTTCTTCATGCAGAAATTAATCCCGCTCTTTATGTAGTTGCATCACTTTTTGCAAACAAAATTGTCACACTATACTAGAAGTCAGGGCCATGTTTTCCTGTAATCAGCATCATCCACAGAGAACTTGTCATGGCTTTCAACATTTTCCTAACTTCAATTGACACAACCAGTGCCCCCCCTCTTATTGACAAAATTGCAACGAAACCTGCGTTAGTGCAGCTAATAATATTTAAAAATATGTTTTATTATTTTTAATATTATTTTTATATAAATATTGGAAATAACGAAATTTAAACTCTTTGTAAAGTTCTAAGTCAACTAAAAAATTAAGTTGTTAGAGAATATAAATATATTTTATTATTTAACTCCAATAGACAATAATTGGATACACAGATAATAGAAAATAATTCTATAATTTACCTATATCATTAATTTACAGTAAAAATAATGATTTAAATTCTTTCTGTTTCAAATAGTTTTAAATTTTTTACTAATATTTTAATTTTTAGAGATGTATTTATTATTTTTAAAAATTTTAAATTTTTTGTCTATTAATTAAAATGTATAATTTTAATTAAGAATTTCTTAAGTATTCGGGAGCTAGATTAGGCCCTAATTAATTCAAAGTTAAGTTGCATCGAACTTCAAATAGGGAAGGCTCTCTCAATTTTTTTTATTTATGTGACTCGAACTCAAAATCTTATTTAAGGAGTTTATTTTCTACTCAATTCAATTAAATATTGGTTCATCACACCATTTTAAATTTATAGATAAAAGTTAAATTTTTATTTAGAAATCAACAAATCTAACACATTTTCATTGTACTATTAAATGAAACAACATTAATTATTGTGCAATGAATCTCAGAAAATCCAATAAATAGTTGCAACGTAAATTAATTTGGGTTGTTATATCTAAATGAGTCATTGAAATTAATCTTTTTCTTCCATATAAACATATTGGATTTAGTAGTCCTGATTTCTCTGATGCGCTCACTGATCGTCAAAAACTTAAATAATAGTATTAAGTCAAGAAGTAAAAGCACGCTTGGAGAAAATTGTGTTTTGAGGAATGATTAATGGGTAGAAACTTTCCACTTAAAATTGGAGGAGATGCACTCATTAGCATCATTAAAACTTCTGTAAATTCAACAATTTCTCTTAGCCCTATCCGAAGAACCCTTCTAGAAATTAGAAAGATGGTGTCGCCATGTACTAAACCTAATACAAATTGATGTTGAATGGAGTGATGGGACCAGCCTTTTGAATAGCTTGCAACAGCGGCTATTAGATTCAAAGTCTGTCAACTAATTTTAACAAATCATGACCGTGGCTTACCAAACAACTCTCAAGTCAACGTGAAGACATTTGCATTGTTCTAACCTGGAAACAACTATGGATGTATGTGGTACATGAAGTCAACCGAAGGGATGATATAATACACTTCTTTCTTTGACGTTCCCAAAACTTTGAGCAATCTCAAACATTAACAATGTAAATCATTTTGATTTAGAATATGGGTTGCTGACTTGCTTTCTCTGTAATCATCCATGTTTCATTTTCCATGTCATACCTTCCCCTTATGACCTCGGGATCAGTTGCATAATTAAAAGGCACCAGGTCCAACGTGGCTTAACTCCTTTGCCTGGACAGAACCAGCCAATCTTTGAAGAAAGGATCAATCAAGTACGCCAAAGGATCATTTATATTGGGCAATGCGAATTTTGTGGTACTTCATATGTGGGAAGGCCGTTGTTCATGAACCAGATTTAAAGTTGGACGTCAAAAAAGGGTAATATAAACTTGATTAAGTTAAAAATCCTAAATTTGTAAGTTAAGGGACTAGCAAACAATTATATGCAGATCTATCTTTTTATTTAACATTAGATTATTTTCATTATTTACCTTTAACGTATGATAGGTTCATACATATCACACGATATATAACGAAATTAAAAATTTAATTCTTTACTAAATCGACTGTAATACAACAAAAATTTAAACACGAAGTAAATATTAGTTTTAAAACAAAAAAAAAATTAAATACAAGTGAATATAAATATTGGCTCTAAAAATATGTTAGATATGCTTGACCAAACTCAGAATTTAAGCTTATAGGTTAGAAGACTATCCAGCTATTATATGCAAATCAATTATCTTATTTTTAACCAATCTGATATTTTCTTAATACTTTGCAATAAATTTGTCTATTTTGTATTGCGGTAAGGATGGAGTGGATTCGAACTATAAACTTCCAAGGCCATTGTAAATGAATTTGTTTGTGATAATGACTGAAACCAAACGTCATTAAGGTAAATGAGGCATGCGTTACAAGCACATGCAACCAGGTTTGATTGGGATGATAGTTACATAATCATTGTAGCTAGTTAGGTAACAATCAGTGTCTTGCTTGATGATGGCTGCAGTTTAAGTTAAACACTCGAAAACAAATCTTACCAGAGAAACTTCGTCCCAAGAATTGTCTTGTCTCCAATGATGCGCACACTGTCTTGTGTAACTCACAAGCACGGCCAATTTTAAGGGATTGATTGGATAGAAATCCCTAATTAATCAGGAACTTTCAATATGAGGGGACATGAGTTACTGAAAACTTGCTCAATCCTCTCTCCCTTATTCATCTATATGTGTTTCAAATTAATTTGGAACATTCATTGGAACAACAAAATTTTTCTCTTTATCCCTCTGGCTTGCCTTTGTTGTTTGATTATTAGAGATTCTTGTAAAATTTGAATGTGAAATTTCTATTAAAGATATGATATTAATTTAATAGTGTAATTATAGTGAAAATATTAATTTTATCTAATAATTTTTTAAAATTAATAAATATATTAATAAATAAAAACTTAATTATGTATAATTTTTTTTTCCTAATTTTTTTAACAAATAATTATTTTTTCTTTATTTTCTTTTATTTTATTTTATTTTTGTTCTTCCGGTGACCGTCGTTGATGTTGTCCGCCGTGGCTGTGTTTGCATGACTGCTAGCACTGCGCCATCACGCCATTAACATGCGTGTTTGTTGGGTCATCGTTGTGCACGCCATCGCCTCCGTTCGCCTTGCTGTGCCGCAATGCCGACTAGTCATATATTCGTCAATAATTTGTTGTGCTAATGCCGTACCAATTTGAATTGTTTCTATTGCAATCAATATTAGTCATCTAGCATTAGTCCGTTGATCCTGATCCCTCGTCTCGCCTAACTCAGTCAATCGTTGTTGCGTACCCTGTTTACCGTCACATTGCCTTGCACGCCCTACTGTTCACAGATTCATCAAAACTCTGTTGCGCCACTATTGTTCTGATTTAGTCGTTGCTATCGCCATCGATAGCGGAAGTCTAGCCTCGGCCATTAGATCCTAGTTCCTTGTCTTACCCACCTTAGTTGATCGTTGCCGCATACCCATTTTGTCGTCACATCGCCAAGCACGTTGTCGCCTTACTTAAGTCGCAAATTATCGTCTCGCCTTCGTCTCACAGATCATCGTGTCTACAGTTGGTGACAAAAAAACAAAACAAGGGTATTTTAATCATTTTATAATTATATCTAAATTATACTCTCAAATCTCGAGATGTTGGTTTGTTTGGTACTTGGGTTGAATTGTAACCCACCACCCTCACAAACTAAGCTGAAACTAAGTCGTAGCCTAAAATATTATAACAAAGTTCTCTTTAAAGGATAACAAAAACAAAAGATCTCTGTCAGAAAAATCAAGAACATTGAATTTGTGGGAGTTTAACAAGCAGGTTGTCCTTATGGAAGGCCGTTATTCTATAATATTACTTTATGTTTTCCTTAGAAACAAATCTTAAAATCCAAGTTGTTGAGACTTAATTGAGTTTCCGAACATTTTAAATATTGCGGTTCTACGAAAATGTTGCCGGCACATGGAAAATTGTTTCTTTATCGTTATCAATTTTACGTATGTGTAAATTTTTCGTGGGAAAGCATTACATCAACTAATGAGCTGCGGGGCAATTTCAAAGGAGGAGCTTGGATTCTCTGTCTTGGGTGCTGCCTTCGTTCAAAAGACGAGACTTTGAGCGATTTTTGGCATACATCTATATGTTTTTATATCCCGGAATCTGAATATCAATCTCGAGTTAATTGACAACAAAGTCAAGATTGTTTGCCGCCACATTTTCAAGGTGTCTCGTCAATGAATCCAATCAAAGGGGGGCCTTGATTGATTACTAGTTGTCATGGATTACTTGCTAACTTTAGCCTTAGGTGCTACCAGGACTGGGACTACTATCCTATCCAAACTAGCCGAGAAGTTGGAATAAAAAATTAGCGTCTAATGAACCAATGATTGATTGTCAAATCAATATTGGACACCTCATGGAACTTCAGGTTTGATGTTTTTTGGTACTTGGACCAACATGTGCATTTCGTTTGAAAGGATCTTAAACACCGAAATGATGTTCTAGTAAAGAACCTAATATTGATGAAACACATTAAAATGTTACAAGCGACAAAAAAAGAAGATCCATCGCTACGAAGATAGGAAATTGTTCTCGTATGGTGTTAAAGTTTATTTGTTTTTTGTTTTTCATGTAGACACTAAAAATATGAACAATGGCATGTGCATTGCATTCTATTGATTCGAAGCTGAAATAAAAACGCTTTAATTTTTTGTTTTTTCATATTTATATGCAATCTTGTTGATATCTAGGCCTATATGAACCTGAGTAATGTCATGCAACATGCTTGTAAAGCAACATAAATCAACACATCCAGAAACCTTAAACAGCCTAGAAAAATTAAAGCGTGCACCAACATAACTTAGTCTGAAGTACATCAATTACATGAAAACTCATGACACAAGAAAAACTGTATAGTTAGACAAATTATGTTTTCTATCTGCAAAGCAAGCAAAAGACATTGATTAAAACATATCATAACTCATTTTATTAGGGTTTTATCCGAAAATCCAAACACCACTCCACCATATCCCTACTAATGTTACAAATCTACGTACCATAATATGTTCACGTATGACACATCATAGGGATCCGGGATACTTAAGCTCATCAAAGGCACATTCAGGAGGGCAAGCCAGAGAGCTTATCTCACCAAACCAGCCAATTAGGCTCTCACCACAAGACGTCCCAATTGTGCTAACACTCCCCATATTATCACTTAACAAAAACTCCAACCCATCCAATCTTTGTTGATCGCTGTAAGTCATTTCCTCAAGCCCCGGAGCCGAACTGCTTTGTCCGGCTTCACCATAAACATTCGGTGCAAACTGAGCGGAGTCGTTTAAGGCCTCAATTGATGAAGCAGAAGAGGAGATATGATGATGATCATAAATCTGCCGATCGTGAGGCGTACCATAGGATGCATCAACCGGGACTAAATGAGGATTGTTACTCGCGATGTTGTGAATGAGCTGATCATCTTCATCGGAAAATCTTCCTCCAAGCTTGATAAGCAATTTTCTAATGGAGGCATGATCGTTGAGACGCGGTTCCTGGTTGCAATATGGTGTGGGAGACAGCACCGGAAGCTCAGGCCAAAAAGGGCTTTCGATTATACTGTTATAAATGTTATTGGTTAAAGCTGATGAAGAATCCATCTGTGGAATGATGTTGCCATGATTTCCTCCTCTCTTCATGTCTAGCTGCTTTACGCCGCTCCCTTTACGAGCTTGCTGCTCTTTTCTTTGCTTGCCAAGAAGCTTCTTCTTCAGCCTTGTGTTCCAGTAATTCTTTATATCGTTATCCGTTCTTCCTGGCAATTGCGCTGCAATTATGGACCATCTATCCGTGCCCAAAAAAATGTTCCATCAATTCTTATTTTTTTAGCAGATTCAACATGTGGGACCTAAAAGTGTAATCTCATCATAAAATTGATTATTACGTATATGTACTACCTGCTTCCAATACTGATGTAGAGGCTGCAAATGATGTTATCCTCTTCTTCAGAGAAGCCTCCATGCTTAATATTAGGACGAAGATAATTTAACCATCTTAGGCGGCAGCTCTTGCCACATCTTTTTAGGCCTGATTTCATAAATAAAAAACTTCTTTAATTTTGAGTTCCCTTATCAATTGAGCCAGAAAAAGCAAGGAAAAAAATGGAGGGAATTAATTAAAGTGACATAAACCTAAAGATTATAAGTATACGAGTATAAATTGAGTTGGTTAATACCAATTTTTTGAGGCAAAGCAATCCAGTTGCCACCAGTTCCATGCTGCTCTATGTAAGACTTGAGCTTCGCATCTTCTTCAGGTGACCAAGGGCCTTTCTTCACGTTGGCTTTGTCGCAGCAAGGTGCTCTCCCCATACTTCAACTTTTTTGTGTTTCTCTGAGCTTGAATATGGTCTGGCTCTCTTTCTTTGTGTCAAAGACAATTATGAGAGAGAGAGTTTATAAAAAGGTGGAAAGAGATAAACATGGTAGGTTCCTACAAAAAGCCACATGACCTTTTAAGGGGCGCAGGGCATAAAGTAGAGACTAAAGCATATAAAATTCGAGAAAATTGGAATGCCAGTGCAGAAGACTAGGGTTTTTTCTCCTTGTCTTTCATAGTTAGTCCAGAATCAATTTATCGTTCAAAGCTTGTGATTTTCTTGGAAACTGTAATTACGCTTATCTCAGTTTATGATTTGAAAATAGTAAATTAAAGGTTTAATATCGCTCATTTCACTTTATAAAACATTAATTGAGTGAGACATAATATTTATAATTTAACGCCACTAATCTCATTTTTTTAAATTATTTATTAATTGACTAATTGGCTGCTACATACATAGTATACCTTATATTGCAATTTTTAAATCATCCACTAAAACAATTATTTCTTGATTAATATTATGTACATATATATACACATATAGAGAGAGCTCTTGCATAGTTTTATTTTCTTTCTTGTTTGATTATCTCAATTTTAGTATTTGAACTTATATAAATTTTATTATTTTAATTTAGATTTAATGGTGACTATTTTTATTCATTTCTATAATTATGTGAATAGTATTTAGGCTATGGTTTGAACTTTTAATACTTAAAATTTTTTTATAAATTATATTATTTTAAATCAAATTTTGTATTCACACTTATAAAATTTTAATTTTATTTATATTAATTATATTATTATACTATATTTTTATGAAATTTATCTTTTTCTTAAAAATAAATAAATAAATTCAAACTGGATTAGGCTGAGCTTAAGTCTTACTAGCTTTTCAGGGTTGGGTTTAATCAGATATATGAAACTAAATTATCAAGCCAGATCAGACTTGAATTTATATATAAAAAATTTCGACTCGGTTAAGTTCAGTCTAAATCCGTGTTAGAATTTTAGAGAAAAGGGGAAAGAGAGATTTTATTATTGTGGCTATCTTATATAATTGTACATAGACTGTCTTTATATAGACATGATTACTATACTATATTAGAAAAAACTATTTATGATAATAATTGCTATTACCTAATTTACATTTAAATAAATAACATAATATTCTCTATAATTATAAACAATCTAGATAAATAAAGAATATACTAATATTTCTAACAATCCGGTGCGACCAGCATGCTAAAAATTTTAAAGCTACCTTTTTTCATGCTGATACTCAAAATCAATTTTGCCTGTTACATGGCAAGATCATCAAATTGCCCACAGATTGAGACGACAAAAATGATAAGAAATTCAAAATGTTGAAACTTTTATGCAAGGTCAAAACTATAATATTGGTTAATTAAAAGGCAAAGAGACAAGGCAGTACCAGATATATTGACATTGAGAAGAAATTGGGGGCGAATGTTACTTTTTTGGTAGGTGACCAAATGACCAAGAAAAACAGCACATACTGGAACAAGAAGCTGCTTTAATGATAGTTTTTCCTTAAAAACTAGTTGTGATCCAAAAGGGAAGGCTCTAGAGCCCCAACGATTTTCTTATATGTTGTGCTAAAGAGACTGAAAATTTTTGAATTCTGTTCTGTTTTTCAAGAGCCGAATTTGGTCTTAAATGTACAATTTCTGAGGTGGTTCACAAATTAAAATTATGTACTCAATCCCGTATTCCCTAAAACTCAATCAAATGAATAAAAAAATTGCACAAATTCTAAGACTGGTATGAAATACCCAATAAAACTTTGTATCAAAGAAGCCCATTACCTGAGCATTAAATGAATTAACTGATCTCTACGATTGTTAAGAATGTGCAAATGAGTTGATTAAAATTTTTTTGAAAGAATATTATAATGGTTAACTTTCTAATGAACATACATATATGTATAATGATTGACTTAATAGTTCATCATTCTTAAGAAATAATTCAAATTTCTAAACTAAACACTATGTCAATAAAATACTTATCTTTAACAATAAAAAAAAAATCTTATCTAAGTTTGCATTAAATCTCATTTAAATTTTCTTAATTATATATGGAGACCCTAATATAAAGGATACAGACATTTTTTTTCACTCCAATAAAAATCAGACTACCTACCATTCAAAAAGAATTATTTCTTTTTTAGTCTAAAATCGAATCCTTACAAATATTCCCATTCCACTTTATCAATTTATCCCTTAGTGCAGTGGACCTTAATAACACAAAGAATTTAAATAAAAAAAAAAATGAAGAAGGTTAGCAAAAGAGGGGTCGGGGCGAAGCGTCACATCCGAACGGGTCGTTTACTTGGCCCCATTGCTAACCTTCCAATCAATGCAACTGTTCCTTTCGTGGTTGCAGTTGAGCAGCCGATCTAATTCTCGCAGAGGTTAATTTCTTCCGTTCAGATAATTTTTCCTTTTATTAATTAATTTCTATATATATGTGTGTGTGTGTGTGTTGAATAAAACAGGTTTTGTACGTGCTCGAACTTTTCTGATTGATGCAGCCGTATTACTTCAAACTCCTGTCTTTACATTTTCATCGGTTCATGTGTTTAACTAAAGACACATCGTAGCTACTTTTGCACAAAGATAATTGAGAAATGTTATAAAATAAAATAAAGTAAAATCCACATCTCCTTTTAATTTCTCTCATGGGGGGAATTGAAGTGTTATGAAATAGAAATTCCTGTTCAACAAAAAGAGAAAGAAAAAACAGAAATTCATAATTGAACCCTATCCGCCATGTGCCACACTTGCAATAATAGGTCCTAATTGGGTACATTTATTATATATATTTTTTAATTGTATTTATTGTTTTATTTTTATTAAGATATTTATATAAATATTATTTTTAATTAACTAATTTCATTTATATCACTTTGTTTTCTTGACTTAAATTTCTTTTGAATTCTCATTTTATTTTATTTTATGATAAAAATAACGCTAATGTAGCTCATTTTATAACATATTTTTTAAATATTATTTCAAAACTCTTGAGCCATACACAATTTTTAAATAAGGTTAACATTATTTTTATCAAAACTCATCTTCATATAAATTTTATATTTATTATATATTTTTATTTTATTTATTTATAAATTTTTTTAATTTTAAATTAATAAAAATTTATTAAAATAGGTAATTAAAAAATTCATGATTAATAAATATAATTAAAAAAATTAAAGTATGTTAGTATAATAAAAAATATTTTAAAATTTATTCGACTAACCGTGCAATTTACAGACAATTTTCAAGCTTGGTTGGAGCTACATGTTTGAAAAATCGCCCTCTTTTGACAATCTCCATCAGGACAGCTCAAGCCAACTTTCTCCTCCAGGCTCCATTACATATATATGTATATCACTCTCTCTTTTTGACATACACAGTAAATTTTTAAGTCGCCACTTCCATTTTATATGCCAGGTGCAATGCCATTTGATTACCACCACCACCCAATTCATCAATTTATTAACAAGATTGGTTGACTTGTTTCCTTGCAGAGCAGTTGATTTTAAGTAGTAAATCAACTCGCCGTAGGCCGGCCTTAACTGATTGACGGAATGTAGCACAAGCGGCGACCATAAGTTAAAAGGGTACAAACAAAAGAAATAAGTGTCTGGAAACAGCCACTCACAACTGGGTTTCAGAGACAGATTTTGGAAACGACCATGAAATCAATATATTGTACCAACAAGAGAAACATATGTACATGGAAAACAATCCTTGTTTTGTGGAAAAAATGCGATGAAAATGACAATTAGTGCCGCGGAAGTTCAGAGTTCAAAGAGTGCATGCTGTGACCATTCATCTAGCCGTTTGAGGTCAACATAATACACAGCTGTAAATGGATTCTGGTTCATATATTCAGGGTGCATGCACCTGGTAACGTGTAAAATAAGTTATTTACTCTAGTTTTAGCATATCGTTCACTTTATCAGTTAAGTCAATCTCATAATTTTTTTTTTTCGTTTTTTCAATGTTAGCAGGTAATGTAACGTGTTGTGAATTTAAACTTTGCAGGGAACACAGTGGTTCATGGAATTTTCTTCAATGATGAGATGATAAATTCATTTGGTATTAAAAAAAAAAAAATTAGCATATTTGTTTTGGGAGCTTTTCCTCTTAATTTGTGAAAGAGGTTCCCATCACTAAAATATTAGGAAAGTGATGTCCGCTATAACACACATAATAATAACCTGTAAGATTTATGTACTTTGTTCCGTTAATTAACAACGAAGCCGATATTCCTCGTATTGAAAACCAGAATGAAAACCAGAAGACTGTCACACAGAAGCACTAAGGCTACAATGATAAAGATCTCAACTAAAGGCACGGGGAACCGTGTTAAGTTAAATATTGTATAATCAAAAGATCAATACAAAGGCACAAGCTGCAATTCAGTCACTTGCCATTGTATGGCCGTATTGGAGCCCATCAGTCAATCCCAGAAGACACAGACCATGGCCCGCACTAGTTTTGGATTATAAGCTTCTAATTAGCAACGTCTTAGGCCTTCAATCCAAGATCAAAGCATATCCGCATATTTGGTCAGGTAGGCAGCCATTGATGGCTATTACAGAAAGTTTAACTAGTAGATGGAGATGCTACAATCATATCAGTATTTCTCCGGCTGGTTCAATTTGCACATCAACAGAAAGGTCACCGTACATGGCAAGTAAGAATTTCTCCACTCCCTAATAGCATAAACAGATTATAATACACAATATACATATGCATTTCAATTCCAAAAGCAAGAGGTAACTTGATCAGAACATACATAGCAAGAGTCCTCCAGATTACTATATGCACATTTCATGTCAAAAGCAGGAATCTACAACAGCATTCCAGGGCTGAATTTAACCACTAGTTGCGTTGCTCCTTTGATGAAGCTATTGGTGGTGTTAAATGACCTGATACATGGGATATGGACAACATTCCACCCAACTTGTCCTCTGGATACACAAAAGCACAAAAGAACAACAGTATAATCACCCTACCTCATTTCCGTTGCTTCTTGCGTGAAGATTCTGGTGTTTGGGGGCCTGATAGCAGCTGCCAAACAGAACACGTACACTTAGCTATATGCACTACACACTGGGAAAATCTGGTGTCAAGGAACTCCTCATCTTCCTTAAACAGATGTAGATTTGCTTTAGTAAGCACTAAGTCTACTGCATTTTCCCTGTACATAAACACCATCATTATTATGTTACCAAGACCATCCACAAGATCAGCTTTTTCTTCTGCAATTTCTTGTGCAAAAGAAAAAAAAGCAAACTATATGCTGGCTCTTCTGTTTCCATAACCTGATTGATCAACAAGCAGCAGCTCATCATTTTTCTGCCAAGCAACCATTTGTTTCTTCTTGACTTCCAATGTCATACTTTCAGACTGCCTAAGTCAATAGCCAATTGCAATTGCTTCCTCACTCGCATACACTGACAGCTCAAGCAAGGATTTTACAGCTTTGTGCCTAAATCCAGTAGAAACAAGTTTGAAAGTAGGCAAGCTGGCTCTAGAAAAAGGCTACTCTCTGGCATAACCCCCTTCAGGAAGCAGGCATCTTTAGGGGTATCTTCACCAAATCCTTGTCGTGGTCATGAAAGTGCAGCCCCCTATTGTAAGTTAAAATTCTATTTTCAAGAAAACTCAGAATAAGTTTAAGAAGGCCATTTGATATCAACTCATTTCTTGCAATGACCTTCCTGGACTGATCTGAAGATATATCACTCATACTGCACTCAACTGACTGCGAAAGCTTTCTTACCCCAAGTGCACTATAGATGCCATTAGTTTCCTTGGAGATGCGGATGGAGGTCATACCCCAAGCATTCCAATCGCCTGCAACATAACCCCAAAAAGGCACAGCATTCAAGAACACTAACTTGGTGATTAGGTCTCAAAACCTAATTGTGCCACAGTTCCAAGTAATCAGTCAAGGAAGTTGATTCTGCAACTCCAAAGGCAGAAGAAAAAATGGGCAGTAACTCCTTCAAGTCATATTTGTCAAGAGAAAAGAATTCGGAAGAAAACAAATTACTCTTATCACAAAGAACACAAAGTTCAGTATCCACCACATTCATCCACCTTTACTGTTTTGACTGGGAATCCAGACCTGAGAGTTGCATTTATCCACAGATTCTGGTTTCCCATTGAACTTGCTGAGGAAGCTGTAAATCCTTGTTTTATATCTGTTGCCATCAATGCCAATAGATAATGGAAAAGAAAAGAGCAAACATCTCCAGATTCCACCTTGACGCCCAAAACCCTCAGCTGATCCTTATACAAAGAAACATCAGTCTCGCAACACATGTAACATGTGCGATCCATTATTGGTGCATCACTTCAGTAATGAATACATCCCATGTTGCATCAAATAGGATACGTTCATCTGGTATTTGGTAACCCTTAGTGGTCTTCAACCACTTGCTTCTCCTATGATTGTTGACAAAATGATCTAGTAAAGACTGGTCACTGGAATTTGACATCATCAGTTTCATGCATTCCAATAGTGAGATTGTAAACTCACCAGTAATCAGTTATGACACCCATCAACTTCAGTTCATCTCTGTATATGTATTTGTCAATGCCATAGAAGAAATCTTCCACAAAAGGTCTACAAGAAAGGAGATTGTCCCCTACTTAGAGTTGAAAAGGATTTACTCACCCAGGATCTTGTAACCATGCAGAGTTCAGGTAATTAAGGAGGCAGAACCCGACTAATCTGCCTAATATTGCCAAGTAAAGAAAGACATTGGCAGAAATTGAGTGAGCAAGTGACTTCAACTTAGCAACACAGCACTGTCAAATTCAACAGCCACACCAACTGCCGTAAGCTCAGCAACAAAATACTTATTTGCTCCCCATAAAAGGCTACATCAATGACAGCATTCAATAAGCAACTCCATTCTGGATCAGGAAGTTTAGAATCTATGGGGCATTTCATACGACAAGTAGTTTTCAACCATGTTCCATTTCTGATCTTCTCAACGAAGGCAGTTGATGCAGAACCTGAGTGCTGGATGCATCTAAGTATCAACATGCCACTAAAATCATTCAAAGAAGACAGATTTAAGGGAAATATCATGTTCTCTGCAATCAATTTGTACATGTCATCCACACCCAACATCACTCCAAGTAGCCTTAATTCAGATGAGAAAAGAATCTTGCTTCCATAAAAACCTTCATCAACAGCAGGTACCTTTGTTAAGCTTAAGGCAGCTCCAGTCTCCACTTCAGCTTGCGGAAAAACAGAGCCATTCACCTTGAAAAGTCTTAAAGCCATTTTCCCTCCCTAACAGCACTCGACCATTCCTCATCAAGCATATTTCTGGCCATCAAATATCTTAGAAACATAAGCAAGGCTAGTGCACGCTCTGTACTCAGCCAAGATAAAGCATAACACTTTAAACACTTAATTACCAGCTTCTGTATATCATAAAACCCAAATGCCACACCAATAAATTTCTTCTCATCTGCATATAGGCTAATTTCATTCATATAGAAATCCTGGTCTATGATGTTGAAATCATCCATAAAGTTCATCATGTCAAAAATTACCTTCCCCCTAGCATCAGGAAGAATGGACTGACTAGAGGAACTAAGCCAGCACATGTCTTCAACCATTTTCATTTACTAACACTTTTAAACTTTTCAGGCAAATATGCATCCTTAATTCTAGCTGAACAGACCCAACCAAGAAGAATCAGTTTAGATGATGCCACTTATAACCATTCTTTTGGAGGTCGAAGGCCTTCCAAGTCCACAGCGCCAGTATGTTTGCTAAGTAAAACAAGCAGTTCTTTCTCTGGGATACATTCTGCAGCAAGTTGGCCACTTTTACCATAAGCATCCCCTAAGTCAATAATATACTTTTGTATGCTGAATGAATTACAGGATCAAAAAAACTCGGCCCATTTGCTCCCTGAAGCAGAGACAAGAGTTGCAACCCTTCTTGCTCTTGAAAGACCCCGCTCATCAACAATAGGAATGTGAAGGCAGATGTTGAAAATGTGAGGCCTTTAAGGAAATTGTTTTTCACGTGCGTGGCAAAGATATTGAGCCAATTTAACTGCAAGGTTTGAATCCTTTTCATGTACCAGAAAATCGCTGAGAAAAACTCCATAAAAACTTGCTGAACAAGATTTAACCTTTGTGTACTGAGAAAGCCAATTGTGCAGAAAAGAATTTATTGTGGCTTACAAGAGCTCTCTGCATACAATAATTAGGCAGAAAATACGTTTAATAGGGCAAAGAAGCTCCAAATTGCCTTTGGTTAACCAATCATGAAGTTCTGGCTCTATTGAAGCTTTGATACCAGCCCCTGGATGCCAGTTAGAGTACACAATTCTACATTCTCCTCCCTACTGATATACTTCAAAAGAGGTACATGCCTAAAAGAATCTTTTTTGCAAGCAGCAATAAGACATAGCAATTCAATGTAGACATCCTTAGTGCAGCAAAGGCAGATTGCAGGCCTTGACACGTGTTGCATACCAGTCACTATAATGGTCAGCAGTTGCCTCACCAAGAAAATCCAAAGCTTCTTTGCACCTTCCGCAGTCCAGATAAGAACATAAGATATAACTACTGAATGCTACTAAATTGTCAAAGGTGTTCCCTTGGAGATTCAAGCTTGGTTTGGTTACATTTGTTAGCTACCTATTTGTGTAAAAAAATTTTCACAACCACGAATACTTAAATATAAATATATATGTAAATTTTATTACAAAAAATACCATCGTTCTTCTTATTTTTAAATGCTGGATTAATTAGGTAGAACTGATTCGTGACCTCTGCTATATATATTTATTATATAATCGTGGAAAGTTCAACAGTACAAATTGATTACATGCTTTTCCCTGAAAACTCTACTTCATTGTTACATATTAACAGTGTTGCTGGAGCACCAAGCTGGTTATGTCTCTCTACGAATTTTAGAAGCCACAAAGGAAAAGTCATGACCCAGACAAAAGTTTATACTAACAGAGTGTAAAAGATTTCCATTACTAACTTTAATACTAACAGAGTGTAAAAGATTTCCATTACCAAAGTTTTGTTTGTAAATTCACCTATTTTTTAAAAAAAGTTATTATATAATTACATTTTTATAATTAAAAATAAAATTTACAACAAACAATTATTTTAACAAGTTTCAAAACTCGTTCAAATTATAAGAAGATGGGGACAAGGCAAACGCATGGATGAAACGACATGACGGCTGAAATATCACTGTTGTAAGGAAATGGGTTTATGGATTTGCACTCAAAGCCCTGGTTGGTTTTCAGTTGGATTGCTATTAAAATTGCTGTAAGGATAATTTTGATATTTTTTAAAAAATTAATGTCTATTAATTAACTGAAAATCACATAATTAAATTTATTCAAAATTAAGGAACAAAAGAAATGAGGGACCCACGTGTCTCTATTGTCGCCCCCTTGAGCACATTGTACTGGATATCTATTGTACCCATCAAATAAATCCCATTATCCAGCGTCACCGATTAGTGCGCACTGCTGCTATTATAGTCAATTTTTTAAAATAATAAAATCATTAAAAAAAAATATTTTTTTTTAAAAAAATTTTATACTTATACAGTAATTTTATATCATAATTTTTATTTTTTAACTTAAAAAATTATTATTTAAACGGTAATCAATACCAACAATTAATACTAACAGTTTTTTAAACAGACCGTTAATCTTAACCGAAGTGATAATTGTGCAGGTTTCCATTTCTGAAATCAATTGTTTAGTCTATTCGGGCACCTACAGGATTGCATTACGTCATTTACAGTCGAAGGATACTAGGTTTCAGCTGATCTTCACATTTCTATCAATACCGAATTCATGTAATTCGTAAATAACCTAGGTACAAGAGTATGTTCCATTGACATTTGAATTCTCTCTCTAATAAAATACCCGTATCACAGTTTTTTTCGCTATTTGAAACTGAACGTGTAAAACATACAGGTACTCTTTCTCGTGCACATATTTGTTCTGTGCACCTGCGCCGGGGTGGATAAATTTGTCATTGGATCTCGATAATCCAGCCTTTCTTATCTTCAATGGCACCCGTTTTGATTCCTTCAAGAATGGAGTACAGCTCCTGAGACACAGACTCGGCAGCACTGATTTTGTATTCAATTCTGCACGCCACACAAATTTCGTGAGCTAATTAACTCAGATCGGTTAATGAATTATGGAGGACTTGTTCTATATAGCACACACCTTCTATTCTGATAGGTAATACTGCCCACGGGAGCAACACCAACAGCGGTTCCCGTGCAAAAAACTTCGTCCGCATCCTTCAATTCGTCCACTGCAATGGCACGTTCCTCAACCTGACTCAGGTTTTACAAAATAAATAAACGTCAATTTGTCTACTTGAATAGCATGTTCTACATTGTACCGGAAATGTAAGACAGCGTATTCACCTGGTAACCTTGATCGCACGCAATTTCCATTATACTTCTTCGAGTGACCCCTTGTAGAATAGTCCCAGTTGCAGCAGGAGTAGAGATGACATTTCCCTGGAAAGATTGATGTGAGATGTACATCAGTCAAATTCTAAAGATAAAGTTAGCCACATACGCAGTAGACTTTTCCATCTTGTCCCAAGCTTTATTTACTGTCCTGCAGCATCTCATATCCACCAGAAATTTATAAGTATACTACAATGCTTTTTTTGGTCATGGCTGCAAGAAATGAATCAGCAGTAAACGAAGCATTGAGATTGTAAGTAGCTGAAAATTGACTGCAATACCTTCACAAGGAAAATGTTGCAGGAAGAAACTTCTTCCAGATTTTTCTTGTTTACTGAATCAAGATACAGAACGTCGGAAAAGCCAGTGCCTTTTGCTCTGGCTATTGCTTTCAGGACCTACAGAAACAAGGCAAATGAAACTTTTCTAAATGAAAATCGTTTAGCTTCTTCTACGACTAGTTGTCCAAGGAAAGCATTGTATTGTCTTACTGGTGCATAATTGGTGATGGATTTAACGCCTCCAGCTCCTCCACGCGAGGCACGGTGGAAGTCCTCTTCAACATACAAGTTCAGAGGTGCCAGACCCTCCTGCGTCCAGCATGGCAGACATATAAGCCCTACAATTCCATATCATGAAAGGATTTAAATATTCATTAGGAAACAGATACGCTACCTTGAAATAGTTGCCAACAGGAGAAGCATAAATGAGAAATGTGTATTCAGGCGCCGGTGCCAATCCCAATACAGGACCACTTCCCATCAGCAAAGGCCTGATATACAGCGTCCCTTTTCCTGGCGGAGGAGTCTTTGGAGAATTTGCATAATGTTGCCATAATGAACAAGTTAATGCCAATGCACATAATACCATTGTGGTCAATGACCATTTGATCTAATAGCATATAGTTTGATTTGTTTTGTTACTGATTAATTAATAAATTGGCTTTTAACTTTCAATTTAAAAATTATGTGTGAAATTTTTTTTAAAAATAATAAATACGTTTTAAAATTTATTTTAGTAACTAACTGCTGCAAAATAAACTGATAATTTTAACAGTTTCAACAGTTATTTTATGAGTGCGGTTTAGAATACAAAATGAGTAACTCTCATTGTGTAGCCCACAATTTAAGGGCCTTCACTGATGAATGAAAAGATTAGCGAAATGCGGATCTAATAAAGTCAGCTAAACAAAAAAATAGAGCTAGTGAATTTACCCAACGCTTGTTGGAAAGAGCAACTTGTTTCACTGCATCAACGAATTGGTCAATAGAAGGGCAGGGCATGCACATCCTGTCAGCTCCCATCTTCATCCGGATGGCATTTTGATCGGGACGGAATAGAAGTAAGCGCCCATCTTCTTTCCTATATGCTTTTGTGCCTTCATACAGTCCCTGAACACAAAGCTTCAAACTTGTCAGAAGATCGGAAAGTATAAATTTTACTATATAATTACATGTGCAAGTAAATCTTCAGTTTCTGATTAGGAAGGAGTATACAGCTTGCCTGTCCATAATTCAAAACTCCTGCTGAAGGGCTCAATTCAACGTTTTTATAGCGACCAAGGTATCCTTCTACAAAGTTTCCATCTTTAGCACATTTCATGGTGTACATGAAATCTGCTGGCGTGATCCCAAATCCAAGATTGTCCCAATCCACATCGGCATATTCGTCCTCGCTATCGACCGGAAACAAAAGTCAAAATCCTTAGGCCAAAAGTAAAGCTGGTATAAGAGACAACGATTGGGTTGGGTGCATATATGTTGACTGGTATAAGAGTACAACACAACGCACGTGTAACCCTCGTGGCAATCACAATCACAACGCTTAAATACACGTCCAACAAACAGAACACTTTACCTATAAACACACGGTTTGGCCACTCGTTGGATAGATGAAGTAGCCTGTGATGTGTAGAAATTGTAGTTAGCGATCTGCAAGCATGCACAAAAAGCAATAGATGAAATAAGTGCCTGATGATGCGTTCTACAATGACCAGAGCTGAAAAATCTGAGAAGATGATCCAACTTCCGGCATGTCTGCATATACCCAAACAACGGATGCAGGAATAAAAAAAGACTAACTTCAGATAAAGAGGAAATGGCTTTAATAGGCCGAACCAAGCCACGGAAGCATGACCTCCGAATCATGGTGCGGTTCTGTTGGAAAGCTCAGACAAGACCCTCAACTCGGCGCAACAAAATCGGTACAATAAGCAAATGCTAATTGCTAATGGGAGGAAGAAGATTGGCAGAGGATTTCGCAAAGCAAGACAGGAGCTGATAATTCAAGGGAAGAGAGAATTACTGAAAGATATTATTGGATTGAGATGCGTTTTGGACGTGGAAGAAACTAGGAAATATAAGATATAATGAGGAAGGAGGAATTAGACACGGAACTATTCCAACTTTTCAACGTTGTCGGAGGAAAGATAAATACCGAAGTTACCGAACTCGGCAATACTTGTTTCTTCGTCCAATTTTGAAGGTCACCGAAAGTCTAAATAAATCAAATCGCATAATGTAATCGAGGTGGATAGGAGCAAACATCCCTACCCAAACGGTAATTTGGACCAAAAGTCCGCGTATGCCTAAATTTGCAGTGACAATCTGTCTAGTTTTAGTATTTAATGTTTGTTGTATTGAAGGTTTATCCCCTTCAAAAAACGGACAAAAAAAGAAAAAAGAAGATAAGTTCTAGGCTTTTTCCAGGATTGGACTGATGATTAGATTTAGCTCCAATGAACTTGGTCCGCTTCTTCTAGGACGGATCCAATAAATAATTTTTGTTTTGTTAATTTATAATAATTTAAAATTTTTAAAAATAAAAATAGAAATTATTAATAAATTATTTTATATATTTTTTAAAAATTTTTCTCGTTACACAAGTTTCAACCCTCTTGTTTTTTTAAAATAAATTTAATTTTTTTTGGATTTTAAATACAAAGGCCTAATTTGTTACGCAGCTATTGCTGCTGCTGCTGCTTTTGCTTTTGTTTTTGTTTTTGTTTGAAAGTTGTGCCGCAGAAAAGCAAAAAAAAAATGCTGAAGAAAAGCCACGTTTAACAATTGGGAAAAAAACATGGGAAAACAGAAGTAGTGCGTTGGAGCAGAATCAGACACTGGTGTATAAGCTGGAGGGGATATTATTATTATATTTTCAGGTGTGTTTGATATGCTTTATTTTTATAGTATAATATAATATAAAATAAAAAATTTTGTGTTTGATTTTATAAATAAATTAAAGTATAATATAAAAATAATAATAAAGTATAATATAATTCAATAATTTTTTGTAACTTATTTTTTTAAGTATAATAATATAAAAATAAAATAAATTATTTTCAATTTTATTTTTAACAAATTTTTTATATTATACTAAAATCATCAAACATAAAATAACACAATACCCTCAGGGTTGAAAGCTGAACGCTTAATAGTATGATAAAAGCCAAGGTATGATTGCCATTTTTTATATGAGCATAAATATTTTCACTGATATATACATCCAGACAACCCACTCATTCTTTGCTAGATTTTTTACTTTTAGAACTGCAAATCAAGTGATAAAAATTTAAAAATTTGTCTCTATAAAATAAACTTAATTTGATAAAAATTTATTTAATTAAATAAATAAATATTTTTTAATTTTATTCTTAAACTATTTATTAAATAGAGAATTTGAAAAATTAACATATCTATTTTGATTTGATTTGATCTGGTAATTAAATAGTTGGTATTTATTACATTTTTAATAAATAAATCTTCTTTTTTTTTCTGAAAACTATTAGCCATTTTAACAATTAGTAAAATTACTAATTACCAACTCAAAGTTCAGCTGTGAGTGAAAAGTTACTTTCCAAGCCATTTACCAACTCAAGTCAAAAGAAAAATTTGTGAATCACTTATTTTTATAAAAAAAAAATCTTTATTTGTTGTCTATATTTTTAAAAAAAAATTTAAAATTTAATTTATTAAATTTGTAATTATGTAAATTTATTTTAAATATATAATTGTGTAAATTATGTTAAACTTTAAATTATGTATAACCCTTAAATATCATGTCATAGTTTAAAATAAAAAATTAAATCATAACAAATCAATGATTAAATTAATAAAGCAACAACATTCTAAATATATTAAAAAATATTAGCATGTACAATATTCATAATTTAGAAAAAGTTTGCCACAAATTTGTTAAAAACGTAAAAAATTTAGGATTTTTATGAAATAATGCTTTTATAGTATATCTTAATGTTTTGGATAATTTTTAATGTATTTCGTTAAATTGTTCGTATATTTCTGATCTCCCACTAAAAAAGTTACAGCAATGACCTAATTCATAGTCAGCAGAACGTTATCCATATTTTGGGGGGACTCGAACCGGCACCAATAAAATACATTAGAGATGAACTATTATCAAGAAAAAAAAAATTATGATGGAAGAATTTTTTTTTTATTTAAGTTCTAATGAAAAATTCAGTGTAATTTTAAAAAAGATTAAAAAAATATGTAAGATATAATTGTATAATCTCTATTTTCATTTAATTTTTGTTTTCATATATATTCATTATGTTAATTGGCTAAAAAATATAATTAATCACTAATATTTTATAAAAAAATTACTTTCATAATATATTTAACTTTAATTAATTTAAAATTAAAATATATTAAATTTTAAATAAAAAAATTTTAAAATAAATTTTTATTCATAAAATTTAAGTTTAAAACTTTATATAAAAATTTTTTTATTTAAAATAATTAAAAATTATTTCATACATATTTATTTTACTTTAACGTATACACTACCGTTTTATTTTATATTTTAACTAAGTTACTATCTTTTATTTATTATTATTTGTCGTTAAAAAAATATTAATATAAATAATAGATTATTGATTCGATCCGTTAAGTATAATAAAATATAAAAAGAGTGTGACGCGTAACTATTTTTTTATTTTTATTAAATTTTATTTTATTTTAATCATTTAAATGAAATAAAAAACTAAATTTAAAAAAATTTAAAAAATTACATGTTCTTCTCTCCCACACGTTATCGTTTACCACCACCGTCATCGTGATAACTACCGCAGTCATCGTCATCAGACGCCGGCGCGTTAGGCCTAATCTATTTCATTTTACGCTTTTTTTTTTTTTNNNCGTGGCCTATCACGACGATGACTCACGTTAATAACAATGGAAAAAGAAAAAATAAAAATATTAAAAATTAATGTAACAATAATAAATTAACAGCGACAAAAAAGAAAATAATAATAATAATAATAATAATATTGACAATGTGTATTCTTGTTATTGTTTTTAATTAAATTTAACAGGATAAGACAACAATCTGTCAGTACTATCAATCTTTTTTAAATATTTAGTAAATCAACGATAATAACCTGAAACAAGAAATGAAAAAAAAAAACTGTTTAAAAACTTAATTTTTATTAAAAAAATTTTAAATTTTAATTTTAATTATAAAAAAATAATAAAAATATTGATAATAATATAAAAATAAAAAAATAAAACAAACTTGCGTAATAAAAATGACATTTTCACAAAATATAAATGACCGGTCGTAATTTTTTTAGTTTATATTAATTGAAGGTCTAACCTTCTCACTCGCTGAAGTTCAAATGAAAGGATCTTTTGCTCTCTTGCAAGCAAAGACCGGAACTTCTGTACATGTTTCTATTCCGTTAAACATCTTAACATATCTCCATAGTCCAGCCCTTCTTGTCTTCAATCAGACCCATTTGGATCCCCACAAGAGTTGAGTACAGCTCCATGGTCGCAGATTGAGCGCCTGTTTTAAATTCAATTCTGCGTATGCATTTCAATAATTTTGTGAGAAGTTTGAGCTCTTTTCCATCAAAATGTTTATTCAAAAAATATAACACAAATTTTAAAAAAGAAAGTTCATTCAAACACAGAAAGACGAGACATGACAAGGAATGGTAGTCACCTTTTATCCTGATATGTAACACTGCCCACAGGAGCAAGGATTACAGCAGTTCCAGTGCAAAAGACTTCTTCAGCGTCAGTCAACTCGTCAATTGAAATTACACGTTCCTCGACCTGGCAGAATTTCAATTACATTTATCGAATGTAAGCACTGGTATAATGCGCATGAAGTTGGCCTCTTCACATTTCAGAATAATCTTGATGTAAATTATGCTCATTTACTGTATTCTAGACTCAATAGATACAAAGTATTCACCTCGTAACCAAGGTCACAAGCAATTTCTATGATGCTTTTCCGTGTGACCCCCGGAAGAATAGTCCCATTTGTGGCAGGAGTCAATATCACATTGCCCTGGAGAAGATTGAAAACGTTTAATTGAGGTCTCTCATTAAGCCAAAACCCAGAAGTGAAAGAAAAGCTAATTTCCTGATTAGTAACGACTAATAAATTTTCAGCAAGTAAAAATATCAATAATTGAGTAACAGAATCTAGTTTATGCCAACACCTTCACCAAGAAAATGTTTGAAGCAGAGGCTTCCTCCAAGTATTTCTTATGCACTGAATCCAGGTACAAGACATCGGAAAATCCTCTGTTCTTTGCTCTGGTCATTGCTTTCAGTACCTACAAAGTTGAAGGCGGGGAAATGTCAGAACATAACAATAAGTAACAACCAGCTCAAAGACTTCTGGAATCGCTTAACGGACCATAATTGCTGATAGTCTTCACGCCTCCAGTTCCACCGCGAGATGCGCGATGGTGCTCATCATCAACAAGTAGATTCAACGGTGCCAAGCCCTCCTGCACAGACAATTAATCAGGAAGACACGACTCCCTTTTGAGAAGTAAAAGCTGAAGTATGTTTGACAAGGAAAAAGAAGTCCTCACCTTGAAATAGTTGCCTACCGGGGAACCATATACGAGGAATGTGTATTCAGGGGCGGGTCCCAAACCCAGAATAGGACCAGTTCCTATGAGCAATGGCCTGATGTAAAAACTCCCTTTTCCTGGAGGAGGAACCTGAGCAGAAGAGAAGGTTTGTCTTATCAAAATAGCATATTTGCTTGTTAGCTGGACTTGGCGTTGTCATTGAAAAGGATTAAAAAAAAAAAAAGAAAGAATTACCCAAGACTTGTTAGCAAGGGCAGTTTGCTTCACTGCATCAATAAATTGATCAATGGAGGGAGCAGGCATGCACATTCTTTCAGCACCAATCGTCATGCGGATAGAATTTTGATCTGGGCGGAAGAGAAGAAGGTTCCCATCTTTTTTCCTGTATGCTTTTGTGCCTTCAAAAAGCCCCTGCACAGATTCGCAAATTGAATAATGTGATACCATCCGGAAAATCCCAGAAGTCCACCAAATGCCTGTTTATTTGCACGGTGATGGTTAAAGTTAAAAGGCAGTATAATATATTTTTTTTTAATTTTAAAAATTTAAAGTTGAAGATTGTAATTATCAAATATTTTTACAACCAAATTAAAATTTAAAAGTAAAATTATTGATAATATATTATTAAATTATTTATAATTATAATA